>CATIWK010780564.1:0-35133 GCA_949634005.1 Mallotus japonicus
CACATATTATCAACACTTGATAACAAATTTATTTAACATAATGCTAAAGGACAAATACTCAAATAAACAAACACTTTATTTAAATGAATATCTTATTGCCATTAGGGATAATTTACTATGTCAATTTACATAAATAGAATGGCACTAGGGCACATCTATGCTAACAATAGAAACCCTAAAATTTTATCCCAATTGGTGGAACCTAAATCATCTACAAAAGCAAAACAAATCAGCTGCAAAATCAAAGCAAGCATGTCAACAGCCTCTCGAAGATCAATTTCTTCATCTTATGAAGCGTCATCGAGAATGCGATATCCAGCATATGGTGGTCCAGATTTTGACTACGAAGGTCGACCACAATTCTGTTATTGTGATTTGAAGGCACCAAGGTGGGTTTTTTGGACTGAGCAAAATCCTGGAAGAAGGTTCTGTTCATGCATCGTCAACTTGGAGGTAAGAGATGATGTAATGAGGTTTGTGTATTAATGAAGTTGTTGCTGTGTATTTGTAATGGCTAACTGTGTGTGCAGAAGAAGAAAAGTAGAAGGAATAGAAGATATGAAGATAGAAGAGGATGCGAGTATTTTGAATGGCATGATGAAGCATTTGATGCTCAAGCAATGAAGGTGATTAGGGAATTGCTTGAAGAGAATGGTAAATTGAAGATTGAGAATGCAGCATTGAAGTCTTATGGTGGTGACAGAAATAAGCATGAAGAATTAGGTGATTTGGAGCTTGAATTTTCTCAACTTAAAAGGGAAATAAAAAATGCTAGAGAAGTTGGTCAGAATTACAAGTGGAAGATGTGTTTATGTGTTATGATTATTAACTGGTGTGTTTTGGTTGTTATTATGGTTTTTTTTTAGTAAGTAGGTATTTATTTGGTGTTTTGGGGTGAATTATATAGGATTAACTGCTTTTTTGGTGTACGTGCAGTTATTGTTGTAGCTGTTCAGGATGTGGAGGTGTAATTTTGTAAGCACTAACAGCTAGTAATCCTAACATTTGTACTAATGTATATATATAAATGAAATGCTTTTTCTTGTTCATTCTCGTTTGCACTTGTTGTTTTGTAGCTGAAAATTCACAGGATGTGTACCTTGCATATTGTAAGAAATGGATGCATTATGCTAAATGAGAACAAATATTAACCATTATCATATTATGCTCTTATAAACTGTGTACATTTAAGTTAAGAGTAACATTTGCAGGATTCATCCATAACTGTCTGAATCTGCAGTGTACATATATAAAGGTCCTGATAAAAAGTGACCAAAACTCTCAGATTTTCATAATCTGTGATAGTTCCCTTTGCTAACCAGATTATATAAATCTGAGATTGTTTTGATATCTATCTATGCTGTCTGTGAACCTACACCCTCATCTCGGGTTATTTTCTTTGAATTTGCAATGAGTTGATCCCTTTCCATGGTAATTTTTGCTCCACTAACAGCTAGTTTCCCTGCCCACTTCAAACCTGGTGCTCGGAACCTCCCATATGATGGATTTGCTTGAAATTTAATCTTCTTATGATCGTATGTACTCACAATTCTTTGATTCTCAGTTGGTGAATGATCATTTCTCCCAACCTGCCAGGCTGCATTGAAATGTAACATAGCATATTAAACCATAATCTCTTATTGAATATTAGAATGAAATTTAAATTTTCCTTACATTCCATGTCACTTGTCCTATGACTTGATCATGAAATATCCTCATTCCTTGCGCCTTCTTCTTATACCTATTAGCAACCATTGGTGACTTCCCTTTTCCAACATAATCAGGTGTTGTCTGTTCTTTCGTACATTCTGAGAGGGTTCATTGATATTAATTCCCTTTTCTTTTGGAAATTGTTTAGGAGCTAACTATGGTGGAGCTATTTGAGATGAATGTATTCCTGCTTTTTTAGCATATGAAGCAGTTGTGCCTGCTGTTCCTACTCCTGATGTAATAGCTAGAGTTGTTCCTGCTGTTCCACTTGAACTTATTGAATTCACATTACACCCTGCATCCTCAGCTGAACCTGATCCTCCACTACTCATTTATACATGTAAAATAGCACACACATGAATCTCATATTGCATTTATGTTAGTCATTTTATGAAAATTTTTTAAATTATTAATATGCACTTACATTATGTAATTTAGGGCAACCTTTTCTGTTATGTAATTTACATTATGTAATTTAGGGCAACCTTTTCTGTTATGCCCTGTTGCCTGACAGAGGCTGCATGTCATAATTGCCCCTCTTCTAGACAGTTTTCTACTCCTTTTGGGTTCCTCAGGATATTTTCTTCTAAAAATTTTGGGTCTATCAGCACTCCTATTGACTTCAGGGGGTAACATAGGTGGCATGTTTTTCTCTGGCCACATGTTTCTGCCCTTAACTGGTTGCAAACATATTCGATATGCTGCCAAATACTTCTCTTTGCTATACCACTTGTTAACATAATCCTCAAGAACTTTCTCACTATAATTTAATGCACATATTCCATGAGGGCATAGAATCCCAGTGAGATCCCGAGATCTACAAGTGCAGCTGCGTGAATCTAAGTTCACTGTATGCCTATCTTTCCTTTCATTAATTTCATATCCTTTGTCCCCATTCCACTCGATAGTATACATGGTTGCTCTCTCAATATTTTTGTTCAACTTTGCTATAGCACTTGGACTAACATTGCAAACCATTTTCTAGTTGCTTCTCTTTTTTCATGAATTCTCTTCATTGCATCAATTCTCACAAAATCTAACATTGCTATGATATGTTTTTTTCTATCTTTAACTAAATGGCCATTAAAAGATTCAGACATGTTATTGCATATGGTGTCACATTTAGAATTAAAAGAGAAGTAAGACCTACACTAAGTGTGTGGAGGATATGTGAGAAGGTGTTCAATAAAAACAGTGTCTAATCCATTAAGTTTCTTAAGCTGATCTTCAAATATTTGTTCAAATGAACTCTTTGCACATCTCCAAAATTGTTGTCTGAAGTCTAATCCTCTCCATCTCTTCTGCCAGGCCATATATATACTAGGGATGTTTTGCCAAAGGAAATTCTTGCTTAACTGCTTCAATTAAACCCTGAGAAAATGGTATGATCATTATTATATTAAAAAAAAATAGGTCATAAGAAGCTTAAATATAATTGACCTTACTCACCTTTTGCATATCACTTATTAAAGTTAAATGGTTGCTATCAGTTAAACTAAGATCAGCTTTCAAATGTTTTAAAAACCAAATCCAATTGTCTTTGGTTTTAGACCTCACAACAGCCCATGCAACTGGAAATCGTTGATCATTTGCATCCCTACCAACTGCTGTAAACAACTTCCCTTTACATAAATTTTTGATGAAGTAGCCATCAAGTCCCAATATTGGTCTGCACCCTGATATCCATCCTTGCTTTAATGCATGAAAGAAAATGTATATTTTGGAAAACCTGCTTGTGCCTTCTTCATAAATTATTTCCACAGTGCTACCTGGATTTGTCTGTCTCAGCTCTTCTGTATAATCTCATAATCTCCTATAATCATCCTTGTAATCCCCTTCAAACTCAGTCATTATTGTCCTCTTAACTCTCTTAGCCATAGTTTCATTGATCTCAAGCTTCAACTTCTTTTTAGCATGTTCACACCTTTAATTATATCTCTAAAATAAGACACAAGATAATCATGTTATGCACGCTTGTTCTTCCATATCCTAGTACATCTATGGTTTGGATTATATGTTTTAACAACAAAATCACAACTTTTTTTTTTCTGAACTTGCATATAAAACCTATGGACATGCTTGTTTACACCTGCACCTAACCCTTGTATTTTCATTTTTTTTCAAATTTAATTTCAACCCCCCCTGCAATTGCATATTTTGCAATTGCCATCCTAAACTCAATCACATTTTTTAAAACCATTCCAATAAGAAATGCAGGCACATTAGATTCATGATTATAAAATACCCTTTTAGATTTCTTCATTCTGATGTTACCATGCCCTTCCTCATCAGAATCCTCATCAAAACTGAGCTCATCATTACTGTTTACATACTCCAGATCAGTTTCAACCTCTTTAGGTGCATTTTCATCACCACCAACATGTTCATCAGGCCCAACTTCTTTATCATTGCAATCAGCTGGTTGGCTACAGTCACCTGATTTGACTTTATCTTCCAATTCCTTTGATTTTTTAGCTTCATTTCTGATATTTATCCTCGCTTCAGCTAGTTCTTCATCAAATGACGACTGTTATCAGCTCCATCTAAATAACATTCTTCATCATCTGCATTGCTTTCACTCTGATTTATAGCTACATAGTCTGTATGATCATCATCTGTATTGCCTTCACTCTGATTTATAGCTACATGGTCTGTATGATCATCATCTTGTTCATCCGGTTCAGTGCATTACCTCTGATTTGCTGCATGTTCATGTTCTGTATGCTGTTGCACCCCTGCATCCTCATCAATGTATGGACTCTAACTTAAAGCCTGCTCATTTACTATAGTCTGTTGCACTTATGTAGAAACAGTAGCTGATTCCAACTTGTTCACATCTGCATCCGTAGCACTTTGTTCTTCTTTAAAAACATGTTCTTTCTCAGTATGTAAGCTCTAATTATCCAGCACAACTTGAAATGAAACTTCACCTTTTTGGACTATCTCAACATGCTGAGTACTTATGGGAAACTCACTGCCCTTCTCACAACCAACCACATTAAATCTTGAACTATGTGATAAATCCACATTAAATAACTTCCCCCTGCCCTTCACTTACTTTCTCACCTACTGCTGTGTCACCTAAACCCATGTCACCTATAGCCATGTCACTTAAACCCTTGTTACCTAAAGCCATGTCACTTAAGCCCTTGTCACTTAAAGCCATGTCACCTAAATGAATGTCACCATAAGTTAAGTCACATATGTCCCCTTCTAGTACATTACCATCTCCAATTGCGTCAACATTTGCATCTTGCATTACATCATGTCCACCATCATTATCAGCATTAACATCATGCATTTCATCATCACTACTCACATCAACATGTTCTAATGCTAACAGTGGCACATTATTAATTTCAGGTTCATCAACCACGTTTTCTAGAAATAACTCCATATGCACTACCTTAAAACTTCAAGTAAAGGAATAATTTCATAGAAAAATGCATCATTATAAAATGAACCTCAATCCATTCTCTAATGAACTCCCCCTAGGCAACCAATAAATCTTTGGTTTTTGTCCTTACCCCAAACTTCTGATCTTTTTTTCAATCCTAAAATAACCAACTCTGTCAACATCATAAACTTTCCATTTCAGTATTTCACCGTCAACATACCTCAGTTTTGGATCCCTCACAAATTTGCCACCATGATATATCTTAAACACTATCGCAACATCCCCACCCATCCTTCAATTATTTTGGAAAGAAAACATATTCAGAATGCAGCTTTTATATATACTCATTGTTTAAATTTTATCGTAAATAAAATAAAATGCATTACCTGTTTTCACTTCCACGAATTTAATCCTCAATCAACACTCTTCTTTCAACAATATTCACTCTATTTCAAGTACTTCCAATGTGCCTCTGTGCATGTGAAACTCTCCCAAACGAAAGCTCTCAATTTGTGCTCTTTCAAGTTTCAATTTCAGCTTACAACTCTTAGCTAATAAATATTAAAAGCCCCAACCACCCCGTCAGTTATTGACATGAATGTTTGACACGTTGCAAACATTTGTGCCAAAACAACTATACCTATTGCTTATGACCATTTTGTTAATAAAAGTAGGTAAATATAATATTACCTTCAATTCATTCACGTTCCTTATTTACTACGTGAGTCACACACATTTTTAACAGTACCAATTTGGGTTTAAAGGGCAGAGATATTGAAGATGTGGGCTTCATTAACTGTAAAAATTGAAATTTGGCTTATTTGGTCCCGTGACCCAAGTTCAGGGGGCCCTTTGTCTATTAATCCATTAAAGATTCTACATAATTAATTAAAATTTGTTTCCTTAAAATTTGTATGTGCCATGTCCTAATAGTCACAATGTGGTGAGCAGAGAAAGCACAACACAAGGCCTAAATTGTATGCAAACTAAAGACCTTTTAGCAGAAACTTGAGCTAGATAAAGGAATCCATTTTATTTTAAAAAATTTATTTAAATTTACAAAATATGTAAAAAAAATTATTTTTTCAATTAATATCATTTTTCTTTCAATTAATATCATTTTTCATAAATATAAAATTCAATAGAATTTGTTATAATTTGATATATATCTTAAGTTAACTTGTTGGTTTATAGAAATATAAACTACTTTTTATAAAATGCATAATTTTTATAATTATATAAAGTAAAATTGTATTAATTATTTTACGTAAAAATATTTTAGATTAATAAAAATTAGTGATAGTTTATGAAAATAATAATAGTAAATAACAAATTTTTTGTATTTGCAAAAAAATTCTCAATGTTGTAAAGTATATTATTTTTTCTACAAAAATATTAATTTAGAAAATAATTTTAATTGAAAAAATGATATTAAAGTGAAAATTCTATATATTTATAAAAATCAATTCAATAAAAAAGAATTTATTTCTTCATAAAGCAACTGTTTAACAAAAATTGTATTAAGTTACAATGAAAAATATTAATTCTTACAATTAATTTGATAAAATAACAATGTTTTTATATTTTTCTCAAATTAAAATACATTTTTTAAAAATAGAATTTGTCTTTGCAAGAAAAGTAGTTTTGAAAAATAATATTTTCAATTGATAAAGTGGTAGTAATATGTTATAAAAAAATACAGCGTAATTATAAACATTAATTTTATTAAGAAGTGGTTTATTTTTTGTAATTTAATAAAAGATATATGAAATTATAATAAAAATTTGTATACTTACAACAAATTTTGTTATTTCAAAAAATAATTTTTACTTTTTAAAAATTAAAATAAAAATTTCCGAACAAAATATATTACTTTGATTTCAAGAAAATTTGGTGTAATTATAATATTAATTTCATTAAAAATTAGTTTATTTTTCTATAAAATAAAAATATTAATTCTTATACTTACAAAAACATTATGCTACTTCACAAAAAAAAATATGAAATTTTAAATATTATTTTGTAAATTAGAACAAAATTTTGTAAATAAAGATAGAATTTCCAATCAATAATATTCTTTTTTTATGGTCTCTCTCGCTATATATATATGGAATTTTACAATTACTCTATTTTAAAACAAAGTAATATACTTTGTTGATAAAATTTACTTAAATTCACCAAAAAATGTATGAAGAAGATTATTATTTTTTTTGTAAAGAAACATTATTTTTTGTAAATATAATAATTAGTATTTTTCATTATAATCTAATATATTTTAGTTAAGTTGTTCTTTATAAAAAAATCCTTTTTTATGAAATTAACTTTTGTAATTTTTATAATTATATAATTAAAATTATTTTTACAAAAAATATTTTAAATTAACAAAAAAAATAGTGATAGTTTTACGAAATACAATGAAAAATATTAATTTTTACATTTAGGGAGCGTTTGTTTGGTAAAAATAAGGGTGAGAATCGGAATCGGAATGAATGATTCCGATTGTTAGTGTTTGTTTGGCTAAAATTACCATGAGAATAAGAATGTGATTCCTCCATCAATGGGAATCATCATTCCCCTTCTATTCTTAAAGAATGCTTTTTGATTCCTTTACAAATTAAGTCAAATCAATTATAAATTGGTCAAACATTTAAATATTAATATTTATTTTTTAAAATTTATGAATAAAATATATAAATTAATAAAAATATGTATTGAATGTTTGAATAAAAAAATATTTATAAAAAATAAATAATTTTATAATAATATTTTTATAAATAAATATTTTATAATAGATAATTTTAATTTTAATATATAAAAATAATTATAATATTAATTTTTTATATATAAAAAATAATTATAAAAATATATTTTTATAAAAAAAATTAATTATTAAATAATGTTATTTTCATTCCCATTCCTTAGAAAACCAAACACTTTCTTTAAATTTTTATTTTTTTTCCATTCCGAGAACGAAACGCGCCCCTAGGAATATAATGGTATTTCACATATGTAAGCATTTTTTGAGCTTTGTATCATCACCACCTTCCAAAAAGACCAAAACGGCGCGCTTTAGTTGGCGCGCAAGTGGCTGACTGGCGACGACAAAAAATCGATAAAACGGTGCGTTTTGGATAAAAGAAGAGAGGAAGAGCACATCAAATATCAAACAAATTTATGAGATCCAGATCTGCTCTGCTCTAATTTTCTTCTTTTTTTCTGAAATTTCACCTCCAAATTCTTCAATCTTCCCCAAAACTGCCCCTCCTTCAATCCTCTAATTACGATTCCGACCGTTTGAAACGACAGCCTTTCTCAATTACCCGAACAAAGAACGCGCACCAGACCACCAGTTCTTAATTTAGGGTTTACAGAGATATCTATCTTTGATGGCCTCTGTGTTTTCTTGATTAAAATCAAATCAATTGTTTTTTTTTATAAAAAAAATTAAATTAAAAATATAGAATTTGAATAAAAATGTCGGTCGTGCCGGGGAAATCGTCGTATAGAGATCGGACGCCAGAGTTTTTGAGCGTAGCGGAGAGGCTAAAGAAGTCGTTTTCTTCGGCGAACAATGCACCGTCATCGAGTACTAGTAGCAGCATCTCGAAGCCTGACGCAACGCGATCTGCGGTATCGATTCAATCCGATTTTAGTAAACGTGCGTCCAAGATTGGATTCTGTATTCATCAGACTTCTCAGACGCTATCAAAGCTCGCTAAATGTAAGTTTGTTTTTGTTCCGTTATTTGCTTCTATTACTTAGGACGTAAGTATGTTTCATTAGAGGAATTAATAGCTTAATTCGAGGATGTACGGTGTGATAGTGATGAAGTTTGCTGGTGAATTGATGACTATAAAGCGTGTCTAGGTATTATTCAGGTAAATTCATAGTTTTGTTTTGGAAGTAAACAGCTTATAGGTATTGATACTGATCCAGAATTGGAAAAATTGTGTTTTGAAGCTAGTTTTTAAGTGAAGTGGCTTTGTAGGAATTCTGATTAAGCTATGTTTAACTATCAACAATTAGTTGCTATCTGCATTTGGACTTTGTTAAGAGATAGGTTGACATTATGTTTTAGTTCATTTCAATTTCAGATTATACTTCGAATAATTTTTAGGCCTTCAATTGATTAGGTAGTGGGAGAGGAGAGGTAGACTAATGCCAAAATGGGGGCTGAATTCACAATGTGCTTGTTTTGTGCTTGGATCTGATATTGATTGCAGTTGGGGCTACATGAGCTTAACTGTGTTTTTATTCACTGTTTGTTTTGCAACTAGTGCTTTCACATGGTTTTTTGTTCTTGCTGTGGACATTGTTTTTGACTGATTCACGGAGTGAATGTCAAAATTACATTTCTTGATTGGAAATTGAAGTTAATCTGTCTCTAATAACACGTCTAGTTGTTATTAATAATAAAGGATAGTTGATTTTTATTTTAATTAATAGCATTATTCTGCTTCTGGAAAAGCTAATAGTGTAAGGGTTTTAATTACATCACACTAAAAAAGGCCTACCTGAATTATTTCAGACTATGGTCTTACTGAAGTGTACCCATAATGGGATTAATGGAAATATATGAGGATCCTTGATAATTTGTTCCCTTACTATCCTAGAGATTTGTTCGCATCTGCTTCATACAGAACCTTTTCTGTATTGCTTGCCATGAGACCTTAATTTCATATTATGAGGATCAAAGAGACTGTATTTTAGATATTTTAGGTTATACACACACACACACACACACACACATACTAGTATATAAAGGTGGACAACAAATTTACTGTTCATAAACAGTACATTTTGCACCTTCAATTTTGTCCAAACTTCAATTCTGCCACCGACCTGTGTGCCATGCTCGTTGCTCATTAGGAAACGACATCGTTTTTAAAAATGAAGGAATTGCCCCTACTCTCAGAAAAAACTGCACCGCTTTAATGGACAATGCCCCTCACCCATCCACAACCTTAATTTTGGCCTCTCTTTCCTCTCATTTGACACTCTTCTCAGCCGCCTCTCCCTTTTTCCATCCTCTCCTCATTTTCTTTCATGGCTTCCATTACATCTGACCCTTTTCTTTTTGTTTCCTTTTTTTTTTTTTGGCCGAGTATCACTATAACTTGGTTGATGCTTTTCTTGATTTCAGACATGGTCCCAGGAGCTCTACTAGCTTCAGGACTAACAATGATCTTGATCTGGTCCTTTTAACCATAAAAAATGTGAATGTGCTGAGTCTATGTAAATGGGTATTTGAGGTGCGCAATATTAAGTTATTAACAGTGAAAGTGATGAAATGTGAATAATTTGCTTTTAGTGTTATTGAGTTGATTGTTAACCTTCTTCAAATGTTCTTGGTGCAGGCATTGATCCATCCAGTGCTCTCTACATTTCTTGCAGAATTTCAATTCTATAATCTGAAAGAGCTGTGTTGGATTGATAATTCAGATCAAGAATGTTATGATTGTGATTCTTATGTCCCTCATTGGAGCAACTCTTTGTCACTGTAAGTTTCTTTGACCAAAGGAAAGAGATGTAAGAAAGCTTATGTTTTGCTTTCTTTTTTTTTTTTTCTTCAATGCAATTTGCATTTCTTATGTTATGTTTTCTAATCCTTTTTGCTGTATCTTCTTATACATCTCTTTTTTTTTTTTCTTCAATGCAATTTGCATTTTTTTCTTCATGTTATGGTATACCAACTTAAAATATAAACTTCAAATAATAAGTGTTTTTTCATTTTGAAAATGTTTCGATATCATTTCTGCAAATTTAAAATCCACCTTCTATAGATAAGACTGATTGTTGAGTTATTTCCTTCTTATGTATTTAAGCTTTTGTGTTTTCTTTTATTTGAAGATTACAGGTGAGAATTTTTAAGAACTTCTTATCTCTTCTTTCTGAATTCTAAACAACATATGCTTTAAATTTCATTTCTTTTCTTTGATTTCTGCTAGAGTGATCATCTGGGTCTTTGATCAAACATATTCTTATTTGATTGTTTCCTTGATTGTGGTTCAGGTGGATTAATTCTTATCTTATCAGTGATGTTGTTTTTTGTTTTTGTTCCCTGCAAATTTTCTCTCCGTTATGAATTTTGTTTCGGAGAATAATAAACTTTTTTGCGTTATGGAAAAAAAAAAAAAAACCTTAATTTTTCCAGTGCTTTTATTCTGCTAACTAATCTGGCAGTTTAAAGAAGTTTTTTTTTTTTTCCTTTTCTTGCTGGTTGCTTTGTTTGTCATGGTAAAGGAAAGAATGTTTTGTTTTGTTATAATATTTGGCATCAATTGTGGGTGGTAAAAAATGGAGCCACAGATATGAATTTCAGAATTGGTTCTTTAATTTCAAGGCTGAGACTTGAACCAATGGAAGATGTTGATTTTGCTCCCCTGCCTGGTCCAAACTATCAGCATCATGTGAACCTAAATGATTCAATCAGACATTGCTCTTCTAGCGACCAGCTACAAGCAACTTCTTTCTAATGACTGCAACTTGGAATGCAGGTGCTAACTTCACTCTATACACGAAGTCAATCGTCAAGGCCGCCAAGGGGCTGAATTTCTCTGAGAACTGGGAAGCTTCTGTGGTTTTTGGTATAGTTTCTTTCTTAACATGATCCATCAAACTTCTCAAAATGGAACAGTAATTGGCTTCCATCATGTATAGAGAATGCAGCTTCATTTGTAGAAGTTGTAAAAAGAATGATGTATTCACAATTGATGTTAACAAGAATCAATTCTTAACTATTTGTTCTCCTGAACATGTTTTCATAGGTTTTTTTATATAATCCTTGCAGCATTTCATAATTTATTAACACTTATCTCCCAATAGGGGCAATGGTGCTAGCAGACAGTGGACTGTGTTGTATTGTTGAATTTCATAAAATGTCTGTAGAACACCAGGTTTGTTGTGGACTCCTGAGTGATCGCTAGTTTCTTTCTTTTGTTCACTTGACATCTGATAACATGTTTTAGTTGTAATATAAGCCCAAAGCCCAGCCTAAATGTAAAAGAATCAGCACAAACAGATGTAAGTCCGGCCCAGATTTAAAAAGAAATGTTGCTTGAAATTTCAACCACATTTCAGCCCATCTCAGATGGGCTCGAGGCCCACCTCAGTTGAACAAGAGGCCCATCACATTTATGCGCCGCCCCACCTCAGCTGCGCTCGCGCAGATAAACTCGAGGCCCAACTCATTTGGGCTCCTGGGCTGGAGCCCACCACAGTTAGGCTCAAGGCCCATATATATTAAGCTCACGGCCCACCTTAGTTATTAGTTGCGCTGAGGCCCATCACAGTTGGGCTACCGTAAGCCAAGGCCCAAATCAGCTGGGCTCCAGGCCCACATCAATTGGGATCATGGCCTATGTAAATTGGGCTTCCACCCCGTCTGAGTTGGGCTTGGGCTTCCGCCCATCTGAGTTGGGCTTGGCATTGCACCCATCTCAGTTGGGCTTCGGCTTAGTCCTATCTCAATTGGACTTGGGCTTAGTCTCATCTAAGTTGGACTTGGGCTTAGTCCCACCTCAGTTGGACTTAGGCTTAGTCTCATTTAAGTTGGACTTGGGCTTACACCCATCTCATTTGGGCTTCCCCTATCTTCAAAACTTGGGTTTAAACAAAATTTAACTTCACGTAAAATCTTAAGTTTGTCTAATTATTGCTAGTGCATACGTTAATGATAGAACCAAAGTATAACAGTATTTGCTGATAACACTATACATTTGTTGATTTTGCAGATCACTACATCTAGAATTCTCATCCAAGAACATAAAAGAAAGACACCAAATGATAACAGGCCAAATCATTCCTTGAGTACAAAATTACCAAATAAGGATGCAGTCTCCAAACTATAAGCAAAGACAAGAATATAGACAGGATTTTGACCAACAATTACAGCCAAAAGTAAGGCAAATGCTCGCAATCATTTACAAATACAATTGCCAAGTTGCAGACATGTAGCCAAAAGTACCAAAATTAACATGCCGGAAAGTAAGGGAAAAATTGTGTACAGAAAGAATTAATCTCAGAAGCTTCTACCTTGATAGCAAAAGAACCTACAGAGCGATGCAAACCTGTAAAAATGTTTGGCCACATGGGATATGCAGAGGAGCTCTGATGATTGGACATAACGAGAGGGCACTTCTAGGGGGTTAATATTGCACTCACGCAAATATACATCACCATAATCTTACATATTTTGCCCAATAGTTGCGGTACTTGGGGATGCCTAATTGCGTCAAGAACATAGTTGTCTTCTTACGCACTTGAAGCTACTCTTCACTCGAGTGAAGCATAGCCCGAAGTTTCTTTACCACAGAATCACAGTCATCCTGCATCTGCTTGCCTTTTGCCAATGATTGGTCCATCGCCTTCAATTTGTCATTCACACCGCATTAATGATTACCATATATATAAATAAAAAAGAAATGCAAGATTAAAATTCAACCAAGACATGAAACATTTAAAAAACTGCATGATTGCATACCAATCAGAAAATCTGAAAAAGTATAAGATAGCATTATATATATATATATATACACACATAAGATAGCATTAAAGTATTAAAGGGAAAAATAGAAAAAGACTAATAGAAGTTATCTCAGCCAACAGTATTAAAAATGAATTACTTCTTTGGCAGATCAGAATATTTAGATGCATCTCCCAGCACACGTTGAACTTCCTTTACCCACAACCGAAGCTCCCTAGTTAAATGGGGGTTGTTCTTTGTGGATGAAAGAGACAGGTACACCTTTGCCCTTTGCCCTAATAAGTTGATCTATGAGTTGCCACACCCGAGCATCTGGCATAGTTGTTTGAGCTGTTTGTTTATCAGCTGTGGTCATGGGGTCTCCCATCTCATTGGCTTTTTCAGAAGCTAAACCAGACTGCTGCACATAGTGAAAATAAAATTTGTTACCATCACCAATAGGTTCAAAATATCTTTCAACTTAGAGAAGAGAGAATATCAATGACAATATTGGGAAATGGATAAGCTCATCAAAAGGCAAAATTTGTCCAAATAATCAGAGACACAACAGCACTTGATAATCAGTATGTATTTTTGCCAAGTCCATTGACCAGTTCAATTAAAAAATAAAAATTTAAAGATTATGAGGGGAAAAAAAATTGTGTCTTTTCAAATGAAAATATTCAAATAGAAGCTTCAGAAGCAAGGATTGTGACCTATTTGAGGAATACATTTAAATTAGAAAAAGTTCATGAACGACGACCATGACTATTTCTAACAGTGGAGATAATTGGTGGGTAAAGAGTAGACTAGAGTGGAAATTTTTTTAAAAAAAATACTGGATATTCCTATCAAACATCAAAATTAGTGGGTGGGTATATTTTCAAACCAAAAGAAAAAAGGGAAAAGAAGAAAATGTCATGGGCTTTTTGTACACTGGAGATCAGAAACAGAGAGATAATATACCACATTTTGAGAGGCAGTGACAGATCCTCTATGGGATACACTTTTACTGCGATCCATTTTATGGGCAGTCCGATTTGGGTGTTGATCGGCGGAGGCAGTGATCTGTCTGATGATATTATCGGTTAGTTGGTCATTGGTAGCAGATAATACTCTAGGAGATTTGAACTCCCTTGTTAAGGAAGACCTTGAGAGGAAGAATGGTGAGATAGAAGGGTGGAGGTGTGTTTGCAGATAAAATAAAATAAATTTAGATTAGAAGTTGTTGGTGATTTGGGAGGAGAAGAAGGAAGAAGAAGAAAGAAAGCATGTACGAAAGAAGCAACATTTTTTAGGAAATCTGTTCTAGCTGCTGCATATTAACAGAACAAGGAACACATTTTGAAAACATTAGAAAAAGAGAATAGAAAAGAGAGAGAGAGAGAAAAGAAAAGGAAAAATCTGTCGTCACATGACGGCTCATGTGACAACCTCTACGTCTCCACCCACCTTTCATTGTTAACACCGTCAATATTCGTCTGATATCCATATTTCCACATACACCTTATCACACCTAAACATCTCTATCTATAACCACTAACCACCGTCAAATGGCCGCCGCTCTCCATCTCCTCTCTCCCTCTGCTGCACCATCACCGCCACTGTCACCACCAAATCCCTCTCCTCAAAACTCTCATTCACCTCTCTTCCACTCAAAATCCAACCCAAATCCCTAAAATTCAAAACACTCTCCACAAAGACATCCACCACTCCTTCTATCTCTGCCAACATTTCCGTCAGCGACAAGCTCCCTGACTCCACACTAACATACTTTGACGCCGACGGAGAGCTGCAAACCACCACAATCTCCGCTCTAACCTCCGGCAAAAAAATCAATTCTGTTTGCCGTTCCAGGAGCATTCACCCCCAACTTGTTCGCAAAAACACCTTCCGGTATTTGTGGAGAAGTCATCGGAGCTAAAATCGAAAGGAATTGATGTAATTGCGTGCATTTTGGTGAACGATGCGTTTGTGATGAGAGCTTGGAAGGAGAATTTGGGGATTAAGGATGAAGTGTTGCTTTTGAGAGATGGAAATGGGGAATTTACAAAGAAAATTGGGTTTGAATTGGATTTGAGTGATAAGCCAGTTGGATTAGGTGTTAGGTCAAGGAGATATGCAATTTTGGCTGCGGATGGTGTCGTTAAAGTGCTAAATTTAGAAGAAGGTGATGCTTTACTTTTAATGGTGCTGATGATATCCTCAAATTGCTCTAATTTTACTGTTCAGATTAATAGGTTTTTACTGTTCTCGAGTTGAACTCATTTCAGTAGAATTTGCTTATTTTTTCAGTTTATGTTCTTTTGCTTGTTTTCAATGGAGACCTCACAGTTCTGATGTAATACTTAATTGATAGAATGCCATCAGCAAAAATAAGCACAAATCAATACCTCAAGGGAGGGCACTGGGCTTCTGAGCACTAGATCTAGGAATACCCAAGATGGCAATGAATCTAGTGGAAAATGCTGCTAGTGCTCCAACTGCAAAGGCTGGTGAGTTTCCACCTCCAAATAGCTGATCCCACAGTCCACTTCCAAGGGATACAATCACCTGTTTTTAACACACAGATTTAACACCAAGATCAAACTGAAAGATGAAAAAAAGAACTGAAAACTAACCTAAACTGAAAACAGACATGTAAGGTGTATGAATTACCATAATAAGATTAATCAATTCATAGCCTTATTTACTTAGACAAACGAGCAAAGCTCGAGGAAAAAAAGGGACGAAACTCATTAAGTGAGCTCACAAAAACTGCAGTAGTAATGCATCAATCACCTGTACCAGCGTATAACATGGAATTGCAGCAAACCACCTTGAGCTTTACATGGCAGCAGACACAACCACCTAACAAGCATTTTCAAATGTAACTCATCAACTCCTATAGCAGTTGGATTACATATAAAGAACAAGTCAACTAGGACAAACAATAAACAATTCAATCATTGTAGCCTTCAACAATCTGGCGAGGTATTTTGATCTCCTGAAATAGCAGGTAATATCTAATATCAAATATGAAGCTAAAAATTTGCTAAATATATATATATATATATATATATATATAAAAAGCTAAAAATAGTAGCAGCCTAGCAAGCTGGTATAATAGGCTATTTCAAGAACCTAAGCTATGAACCTTACGACTTACTATAAGTTTTGTATAGAAACAAAATTAGAGGTACATATGCATTTTCATAAGACCAATTTTGTTTCCTAAAAAAGAGTGTCCTTTTTAGACAAATGATGGTGTAGGACTGATCAAAGAACTAGTAAATAGGTCTCATTTTCTATAGATGTATTGGCTAACTGATGCTTAGCTATCATTCTCTTCCCTTGAACATATATGCATAAGTTTCGTTCCTTACTTCCCATGTGATGAAAATTTTTAGCTCCAAATTCTGATTAATTGGGGAACTCCTCTAGAATTTGGTTGGATATTTCAATTTGGGTACTTTGTGCATATGGTTTTGGATAGATTATTTTCAAACTGACAACGCCTTTCCTTTCAGACTCAGAGAAAGTGGATTTTGTTTCTATAAGGTAAATGCAATACTTTTCAGTCCCAAATTGTCTTTAACTAAAGGGTAATTGGTTCATGTTTTTTGAGTTTCAGTTAAAGACTAAAGCAAATGGGCTACTGTAATGTTGATTTCAACATTACTGCACACAAACAATTCTTCTAAATGTCATCAACGTCATCTATTAAATTTCATCTTAGTTACACCTGCAACCTTGAGAGTTTAGTAAAAACGATGGAGTATAACATCCATTGCAATTCATAGCATCTTCTAGTGTTATCATTGCAAACAAAATGAATTCATAAAATTATTGTATAAAAAGAATCTGATTCTCAAAGGCATAACCCCTTGAATACAAAAAAAAATTAAGCAAAAATCCATGAAAATCATAGCAATTTACAACTTGAATTGTAAAATCATATTTCAACAATAACTAGAAAAAGTAAAATCATAGCAACATATCATATCAGTAACATGCAAGCAACAAACAGCAAACAGGAAAGGAAGAAGTCAGCGAGGTTTGTTGTTAGGGTTTGAAGAAGAAAAGAAAACACGAGAAAAAAATAATTAAAGAAAGGAAAATTTGAATCAAGTTTGATACTACATTTCCCTCAACACTTACTGCACAACAGAGATCTGATTTGAAGAGGAGTCGAAGAGGAAAGTTTGTGTTGTGTAAGGTTCTTGAGACAATTTGACGAAGAAAAAGAAGATGATGGTGCTGCTGATGGGGGAGAAGGTCATGGTGATGGATGGCGGTGGGTGTGACGAGGATGGACGACGGTTGTAGGGGGCGATTAAAATGAGAGTGACAGAGGAAGGATTGGGGGGCGGCGGCAGCTACTGAAATGTGAAAATTGAAGACTAGTATAGCATAGAGACGATCCCCAAATGTAATGGTAAAAAAAAAAGTATAGCATAGAGACGATCCCCAAATGTAATGGTAAAAAAATAAGGGAAAAGGTACCTGGGGTTTGTGCCTTAAGAGCACCTTGACACTCTGAATTTTTTTTTTTCCAATCGAAACTCCACCTTTCAAAAGTAGCTCAAAAAATATCTCACCGTTAATAACAGACTAACCACCGTTTTCTCTGGCCTACGTAGACATTATTGCCAATCAGAAGCTGCCTACATGTAATGTGTGGGTCCCACATCAACTATTGAAGAAAGCTTATGACCGTTCAATTTTCTTCATAGGTTTCTCTCTTATTTTTCAACCTTTAATCTTTCTTCATGGCCAAACATTAAGCATCTTTACCTCTCTTATAATAGCCTTTCCGGTCCATTCCCTTATGGCATATCTTCTCTCAAGCGCCTCCAGCGGATCGACCTCTTGCATAACTTGTTTTCCAGTCATATTCCGATCAGTGAGGTGGTTTCCTTGCCAAATGCTGCCATATATCTCACTGATTTTTAGTTCTATTCATTTTGGTTACAATGATGTCCTGTAAATTGTTTATTGAATATGGTATTTTACTCACCCTCAACTCCAAAATAAATCTTGTAATTTTTTTGTAACTGACATAAAAATTTGGATTGTACGGATGCTTCTCTGATTGTGGACATTAATTCAAGCTATCCTAGTTTATCTATTCTAGAATCTGAGGTAAATTTATAGTAACCTGATAAGACAGTTTAGGACTTGGCTTATATCTTATTGAAGCTTTGATTTAGTAACCAAGACACAACATTTGAGGTGCATTCTTCTTACATGAAAATACGCAGGTTGAATATACTTGCTGAGCTCATGCTATTTGCTGACCGTTTTGTTCTTTTTACTCACCGTTTTGTTCATGCTATTTGCTCATTACTGTCATATGTTTTGTAATTAGTTGCCAATTGGGCTTTTTTTTTGTTTTTACCAAAACACAATTCCATAATTGATGAATTTTTTTTGGAGATCACACAATACCACAGGAAAAGAAAAAGAAACAGCAGCACCTATAGAGAGGTTATCAATAGGAAAAGTGGGTTCCAGCATCCCAAAATTGGAGGATACTACTACGCCGGAGGCAGTAGGGTCAGAGAAGGTGAGGAGATGGTGGTTTTTAAAGGGTGCGAAGATGGTGGTTTTTGAAGGGTGCAAAGGTTTCAACGACGTGGATGATTTATTGAAATCATCAGCAGAGCTATTGGGGAAAGGTTCTGTGGGGACTACATGATGGACGGCGGTGACATAGTAGTGGTGAAGAGGGTGAGGGAGAGGAGGTGGAGAAGGCAGGAGGTTGGTGGGTGGCTGATGTGGGACTCACGTGTTACATGTAGGCAGCTGAAGTATATCCCAAAAGATGGGGTTTTGCAATTGCAGCTGCTGGGACCACGCTTGACATGTCAACAGCTTTGTATTAGGTAAAATGTCCACGTAGTCTAGAGAAAACGGTGGTTAGTGTGTTGTTAACGGCGAGGTGTTTTTTGAGCTACTTTTGAAAGGTGGAGTTCCGATTGGGAAAAAAAACCAGAGTTCCAAAGTGTTCTTAGGGCACAAACCTAGGGTGAAAATTGTACCTTTTCCTAAAAAAATAATAATAATATAAATACGTGTCGTACCCGTGCATTGGTAAAAAAAAATAATAAATAACGACATGTCGTACCAGATCTTTCTCGCCAAAAACAAGACTAATGTTAACAAGCACTTGAGATGAGAGCAACAGTAGCCATCATCATGTACGAAAGTAAGGGAGAGAGCACCCACTCACCTAGTAGCATGAACAACCACCACCACAACTACTACCTTTGTACGAGCCCAGCAAGCAACTGTACGGAACTCCTCGCCATTTATTTCCCATCGAACAATTTCACGGTCGACGAGGTGAAGCTGAATCTCACATCTGAACTCATCCATCTCTTCTCCAATTCCAACGCTCAAGATCTTGCTTCTCAGGTCTCTTGAAGTTTGATTTTTGATGAATTTGCAGTATAAATATTATATCAATGTTTGTACCGGCCCAAATGGCCCACCTCAAATAAACAAGATTTGAGGAAATGACCCAAGTCTATTGTATTAAGGCCCAGCTGGTGTCTGCATATGCGAAGAATGATCGGTCAAAGCTTCCTTTTTATGGCAAGTCTTATACACGCTTTCGATCAGGATAATCAAGGAAACTTTCCTTATGCAAAATTTGGAAAGTGTCAATCAACCATATATGTCCTTTTGGTCGATTAGGAAGGTTTTCGAATTGATTTGTTTCCTTTTGCTATAATAGGCAAGTACCCTTTGAATTTTATTTCCTTTTATATTCGGGCTCCAGAGCTTATAAAAGCCGAAGCTCCTGCATTGTAATGGCTCTACACATTTTCACAAAAAACTCAATATATTACTCAGTTTCAATTCTTTTCAAACCCGGTGTTGATTTTATCGAGATCCCGGTAATCAATAGCTTCCCGGTAGAGCTAAACCTCATGCTTGATCCAAATCAGACAGGTTAGAAGGGACTCGACCTGTTCTTGCCCCTATCACTACCCCGAGCTGGTGATACAACCCATAATCCTTCTACCCAGCTTTTGTGAAATTGTAATTGGGCTCACACGAACCCATTTAAACAATCAAAAAGTGCTCAGGCCGATTCCTTCAGTTTTAAGCCCGAACATCTTTTTGGCACGCCCAATGGGACCATTGTATGCCTGTGCAGATGAGATCATAGAAAGTTACCATGTGCAAATCCAGTGAGAGGACAGTTTCTAACACCAAGGCCGATGTGTCAAGCGGTCAGGTTCAGGGGCATGCCCGAAATGATCTTTTAGAGAACAAAGATGAATACAATCGCGACTTTCCACAAAGGAGACAGCCTATTCTTGGCAAGGAAGATGTTGATTTTCTTCGAGATGAGGTATCGAGGGAGAATCACGCACTCTTCAACGATCTCATTGCCCAAATATCTATGGTCTTTCGACTGATTCTCGAAAGGAATGAGTCAATCCAGATGCAGTCTCAGAAACAACTGGAGGAGATCAGTGTCAACATGCATTGTATGGCATCCATCCTCAAGGGTAAACAAAATATTGAGCTCCCCAGGTACACCTCAGATTCTAATAGACCAAGTAGTCATAACTTATAGTATGGTAATGTGCGTTTAATGAGAGGGCCTGACGAAAATGAAAAAAATTATCCAGCCCGATCTGTTAACTTCAATGATAATAGTTATCAAGGTCGGGCGATGAGCCATAACCCTAATCGGGCTGGTACTGTGTTCACTTACGATGAACAAGGCCGAGTTATTAAATTAACCTCAGGCCAAGACACAGAACCATGTAATAATCAGACATAATACCATGCAAATGACTATAAATATGAATATCGGCCACCTGTAACTGATCAAAGTTTATTAAGAGATACCTTAGAAAAAATGGGTATAGATTTTAGACCCATTTCTAGGCCGATGTACGACAAACCCTATCCTGACTGGATAGATAAGCTGTACCATTTCCTAGAGGATACAAAGTGCCTGAATTTGTACTGTTCTCTGGTAAAGATAAACATCAATCTTCAATTGAGCATGCAGCCCGATTCATAGTACAGTGTGGAGAGGCATCAGCCAATGACTTTTGGAGGCTGAGACTCTTCAGTAATTCCCTAACAAAATCAGCCTTTACTTGGTACACACACTTACCCTCCAATTCAATAACTACTTGGAAAGACTTAGAGGAAAAATTCCATATTGAATTTTATAAGGCCAGACCCAATATATCCTTGGTCGATTTGGCCAGGATTTCACAGTTACCAGGAGAGTCCGTGGAACAATATGTAATGAGGTTTCGCAAGCTAAGGACTCAATGTATTTCGGTCATCAGTGAGGCCGAATACACCCCAATGGTTGTCAGGGGACTTAATTATTCTATAAGGGAACACTTTGAGGGATACCACACTTAGGAACCTGTTTGAGTTAACCACTCGGGCTGCTAGCTATGAGAGGTTACTTAGAGAAAAGGACCAGAGGAGGTCTTCCTCAAATGGAACTTATTATCAAGATTCCTTGAAAGTATCGACTATTAATGAAGAATATGAGATCGATACTGATAATGAGGCCATTAATGTGGCCGAATACATCAACAAAACCCAATGAATTTTAGGCTCTAAAGAGGCCGATAGTGATGAAAGAAAAGAAGAAAAATCCCAAGGCCAATCAGATAGCCAGGGAATATTCTTTTGATCTTACTAAGGCCGACGAAATCTTTGAAGCTCTAATAAAAGACGGCCAGATTAAGTTGTTTGATGGCCATATCATTCCTCCTCCAGAGGATCGGGCTGGTAAAGAGTATTGTAAATGGCATAACTCTTGAAGGCATACCACTAACAATTGTGTAATTTTCAGGAATGTGATACAGAAGGCCATCGATGATGGGAAACTCCTTTTCCCAGGAAGAGGGAAAACCATAACCGTCGGTATGATATTACCCAAAATACCATATAATATGATATTTCCTAAGGATATAAAGGTGCTCGGTCCAGGAAAAGGTGAACCTTGGACACCAGATCGGCCTAAAGTCAGAATAGAGCTCAAGCTCCCAGAGGATGAAGAGGGAGGAGGTTCAAAGGTAAACAGGGAAGTCAGTTTCACCCATGAAGAGGAAATCACATGCCCTACATGTAATCACTGCTTCAAGTATACTCCAAAGAAACGCAGCAGATCCCCAAGGCGTGTGACAAAAGACCGACGGGATTATTGTCATCGGTCAAGGCCAGAAGCTAAGGTGAAGCCTATGGCTGATAACTTGAGCATATCTCACTCACCAAAAAGGCAGAGGCTGAGGGAAGAACCAAATACAAATTCCCATAGAGATCAGGGCCATTCACCTAATCGGCCTAATGTGAAAACATTCAAACCTAAGGCAATTGAGAATTGGCAAAGGCATAGGCCTAAAGCTGATGTTTTCAAAAGGATGTGGTATTCAGATAAAGATGGAAGGCTTAACATGACCAAGACCTAAAAAAGGAGGATATAGAGGCTTCGCCAGTCAGCCCATCAGGATCATGAACCATCAACCTCCAGAAGTACAGCCAAGAGGCTTCAAGACCACGGAGATAGCAATCGGCCTCTGAAGATGGAAAGAGACAGGACTCCTAAAGAAAGAGAGCATGAAAAAAGGGTGGTTGATGATAGAAATCAGATAGTGAAGAAAATGTATGATGGGAAGGTTGACCTTCAGAAGAAGCCCTACTCCAACTTTAACCTCCACAAAGAGGACAAGGGAAAGGGGAAGACACAGTGGTACTGGTCCGCAAAAGAAGAAAAAAATCAAAGATGGACCACTGCCCCTACCATCGCCGAAGGGAGATACATCAGGCTTCAGCATTAATGTGGTGACTTTGCCAAACGAGTTCAAACCAAAGCCTGGTCAGAAATCTACACTAGATGGAGATGTGGTTTTTCCTGATGACTGGGAACTGGACAATGGACAGGGGGCACCCTTAACCATTCCTTAGCCTGACCCCCTCATGACCAGGCACATTTGGCCATTGTATGTTAAGGCTGATTTTAATAGGGTGGAGCTGAAGAGAGTTTTGGTGGATAATGGAGCTGGAGTTAATATTTTACCCCTCCGAACTCTGAAGAAAATCGGTCGGGAGATTAAAGATATGGAGAAGACTGATGCTGTGATGACCGATTTTGCAGGACATGATAGCGCCCCTGATGGTTTTATTATGCTAAATGTCAAAGTGGGCAAACATGAGTCACAAGAGGGGTTCTTTGTCATGGATGTCAAGACCAATTACAATGTCCTCCTTGGTAGGGACTGGATTCATTCCAACGCCTGTGTTCCTTCATCCTTACATCAGATGCTATTCATATGGAGACCAGAAAGGGATGTAGAGGACATCCATAGGGATCCCAACCCATTTGGGGAAGAGGCCTTCCATGCAAAGGCCATGATGTACTTGCCTTATTTTTCTGGCTTCAAGATGGGTTCCAAGGCAAGCATTTCACTTGATCGACCTACAGTGATTGCAGCAGGAGAAGTTGGTCGATCTATCATAATAAGCGATGTTGATGATATCACAACCTTATTCAAATAGGGAGTGAATCTAATCGGCCGAATGCATTTTTGAGGAAGAAGAACAAAATCCCATAGGCCGATTGAAAATTTATGGCATGCACATCCCGGTAAATAAGTTAGGAGATGATCCTATTCAAACCCCAGACATCCTGAAAGAAATCAATCTGGGTACGAAGGCCGATAAACGACCAATATACATCAACTCCAAATTAAGCCCTGAATTTGAAGTCAGACTAGTGGAGTTGTTGAAGAAGTATAAAGACTGTTTTGCCTGGACCTATGAGGAAATGCCCAATTTAGATGGATTTTTGGTGGAACATGAGCTGCCCATCAAGCCAGGTTATCGGCCTCATATTCAACCTCCTAGAAGAATGTCTAGAGACGTGAAAAAGTTGGTGGCCGATGACATTAAGAGGCTCACTGAGGCAGGTTTCATAAGAAAAGCACAATACACTCAGTGGTTATCAAACATAGTTCCAGATGTCAGGAAAAATGGTAAAATAAGGGTTTGTATTGACTTTAGGAATTTAAACCTGGCTATTCCTAAAGATGAGTACCTGATGCCCATGGCCGATATGCTTATTGATGATGCATCGGGCCACTACATTCTCAGCCTAATGGATGGTCACTCGGGCTATAACCAAATCAAAATCAAGGGGACTAATGTGAGCAAAACAGCCTTCAAATGCCCTGGTGCACTTGGAAGTTACGAGTGGGTGGTTATGTCGTTCAGCCTTAAAAATGCCGGGGCTACTTATCAATGCGGGCTACTTATCAACGCGTGATGCATGAAATCTTTAATTCATTGATTGGAGACTTCATGTAGGTTTATATCAATGATGTCATTGTCAAGTCCAAAGCTGATGAGCAGCACTTAGAGCACCTAACAAAGACATTCGAAAGGATGAGGCTCTATCGGCTAAAGATGAACCCTCTCAAATGCGCATTTGGAGTCTCAGCAGCCCATTTTTTGGGATTCTTGGTGCACCAGAGGGGGGTGGAAGTGGACGCTAATAAGACAAAAGTAATCATCCAAGCTGCACCTCCTAAGTCCAAAAAAGAACTACAGAGGTTAATCGGCCAGATCAGCTACTCAGAAGTTCATATCCAACACAGCAGGCCGATTAAAAATTTGGTCACCCCTTCTGAAACTCAAAGACAGGGAAGATTTCTTATCGACCCCTGAGCATCAACACGCCTTTGACCAGATCGAGGCATACTTGACTCATCCACCAGTGATGGCCGCCCCAAGGCTGAAAGACCCCTTGATACTCTACATTTCGATGTCAGAAACGTCTATAGGTAGCCTACTCGCCCAGGAGCAAAAAGGATATGAACGGTCAATCTACTACCTGAGTCGAGCTCTAACTGAAACTGAGATGAGGTACTCTTCCATCGAAAAACTCGGGCTTTGCCTGTACTTCACATGCTGCAAGCTAAGGTACTACTTACTCTCTTTTGTAGTATAGGTGATTAGTCAGACCGATGTTATCAAATACATCTTGTCAAGGCCGTTCCTTAGAAATCGGCTTGGTAAATGGGCAGTGGCCTTATCAGAATTCACTCTACAGTATGTGCCTCAGAAAGCCATTAAAGGGTAAGTGCTGGCTGACTTCTTAGATGATCATCCTACGTTAGAGATGCCAGTAAATCTTTGTGAAGCCAGGGGATGAAGAGTATGGTTTGATGGCTCTAGAGCATCATTGGGCTCAGGGGCAGGTGTGGCCTTGGAATCACCCTATGGCATCAAGACAAAGATGTCATTCTTACTTGATTTCCCATGTACAAATAATCAGGCCGAAATATGAAGCTCTTTTGATAGCACTTGAAGTTCTTACTGAACTTGGGATCCTTGAAGTAAAAATCTATGGTGACTCAATGCTGGTAGTAAGGGCATATTGTAACAAAGCCCAACACATGATGAAAGGGTTCACAAGAGCTCGACTGCAGTACTTGGAAAGAGAAGCCAATGATGAAGCAAATGACTTGGCTCAATCGAGCTCTAGCTATAGAGACCGAATGACATCTATCCCAACACTAGTCAGATCTCATTATTTTTTATTGGTCAAATCCAATGATCTTTGTTTTCAGGTAGCTGCTCTGGATCTTGAGGCCGATTGGTCTTAACAACCCATCCCCGTCGGCCAAGCAGCAAATCAGAGTACTTGCAACCAAAATGCTCTTAGTAGACGGAGAACTCTACAGAAGATCGGTCTCTGGAGAATTATTGAGATGCATCGGCCCTAAGGAAGCAATGATAGTCATGGCTAAAGCTCATGATGGCCTTGCAGGAGCACACCAAGGGGGAAGGAAGATGAAATGGTTGATCAAGCAGTATAGGTATTTCTAGCCGACCATGGAAAAGGACTGCAAGGACTATGCCAAAGGATGTGAAGCTTGCCAGAAACATGGGCTGATTCAGCATGTTCCAGCAGATGAGTTACATTCTATTATCAAACCTTGGCCATTCAAAGGGTGGGCAATGGACATCATTGGAAAGGTTGACCCTTCATCATCCAAAGGTCACGGCTTCATGTTAGTGGCTACATATTACTTTACAAAGTAGGTGGAAGTTGTTCCATTAAAGACCGTTAATCAACAATCGGTCATTGACTTCATCATCAAACTTATCATACATTGCTTTGGAATCTCAGAATCTATAACAACGGACCAAGGCACTATGTTTACTGGGGAGGAAATTTGGGCTTTTGCTAAAAATTTCAAGATCAAATTACTGCACTTATCACCGTATTATGCCCAGGCAAACGGACGAGCTGAGGCGACCAACAAATTAGTGAAAATGGTGATTCAGAAATCCATAGAAGAGAACCCCCGGGGATGGCACGAGACATTATCTTAAGTACTTTGGGCATTACGAACCAGTCAGAAGATGGCCACTGGCACCTCCCCCTTCAAGCTAGTATATGGCCACGAGGCCATGTTGCCGATAGAGTTGATTGTAGCGTCACTTAGACGATAGGTCCATCTAAAGCTATCGGTCTCGGATTACGCTGAAAGTATATTGCAAGAACTCGATCAGTTAGACAAGGAAAGGCTACTGGCATATGACCGACTGGTCATGCAAAAAAGAAAGGTGGAACGGGCCTATAATAAGAGGGTTAAGTATAAGTTCTTCAAAGAAGGAGATCTGGTCTGGAAATTGGTACTACCTATCGGACATAAAGACCAATCACTTTGAAAATGCAGTCCTAATTGGGAAGGGCCCTTTATAATAACTCAAGTATTGAGGGGAGGTGCTTATCTCTTGGCCAATAAGGATGGATGTAATCATCCTATACCAATCAACGGCAAGTATTTGAAAGCCTATTTCCCAAACATGTGGGACGATATAGATTGGTCAAAATTCGATAAAGATGATGACATAGGCTGAACATTGTATGCTGTTTTTAAGGCCGATGTTTACGTTTCGGGCCAATTTCATTAGTTAAACTTTGCTTACATTTTCAATAAAAATATCTGGCCAACTTTATTTCTAAGGCTGATAAGATGTTCAATTAGTTTCCTCTAAGACCGATTTCATGATTCATTCGGTTAAAAGTTAGATATATCTTTCATGCTCCCATTTCAAAGAAAATTAAGGGATCTAAGACATTCATAAAACGAGGAATGATTGAAGCAAAAATGACAAGTTAATATAGGCCATCCCACAGCCCAATTGAAATATTATAAACATTCAAGAAAATTTGTTCGAATCAGTCACACCCCGACCGATTAGGACTTAAAACTTGCAATAAATTAAGACAAGGCATTTTTGGAGTTCTTCTTGTCCAGCACGACTGTGTTCTTCTGACCCTGGAGCTTTTCAATTTGAAGGTGCATATTCTTTCTTTTTTGTTGCAACTCCTTCATCTTTGCGCCTTGAGCCTGTGCATGCTCAACTCTCCGTTTTTGGGCAGATTGAAAACGAGTCAAGTCAGCCCATTTTGCTTCCAGAGCAGCCTCAAGATCGGTCACCTCTTTCTGCAAGGCCGATAGGATAGGAACAGCATCCAGCACCAACTGCTTTTCGTTTCTCAAAGCATCAACGATGTCTTTCACCTCATCATCAAACTTTTGTTTCTTTTCTTCTTTCTTGGCTATCGTGTTCATCAGACGATCAGCAGCTAAGTAATCTGAGATGAGGGATGGAAGTTTCTCCTGAAGATTGGCGATAAGGAATTTCTGGCCGACTGACATCAAGGCAGAAGGTTCGGCCTTTTCATGAAGGAAGCTCAGCATCTTTTTGGCCTTAATCTGGCTCTCTTCGTCCAGGAAAAATAAGTCTGGCTTTTCAAAAAGTGACACCAGATCTTGGACTTTCTGCTTGATTTCCTTCACCAATTGATCCTCAGAATCAGCCACAGCATCAGTAGGGGAATCGGTCAGCTCATGCTCAGAAAATGCTTGATCTTCGTCCTTAGCCTCACCTTCAGAATCCCTGAATTAGGATTCCAAATCATCGAACATGCTGAGCAAGGATGCCTAAAAAATAGAGGGTGAGACAGTTGACAGGGAAAATAGTTAAAAACAAATAAAGATAATACTCACTTGATCATCAAGCCGAGCAGCAGAGGTTGTATGTCCAGAAGATACAGGCTTGATCAAACTAGGCTTTAGCGAGTCCCCAGGAAGCATCTGGGATGTGCCTTCCTTAGCAGGAGGAGGACATACTTCATAAGAGAGTTTGGCGATGCTTTCCTCGATAGGGGAGGATGCTAGGATCGATCGGTCATCCTTGTTGGTTGATTCCATAGGAATAGGATAGTGGGCACCTTTGCTGACCGATTCCACTTGAATAGGGCCCTGGGCAGTAGGAACATTTAGAGGTTTAACCTTCGGAGCCTTGGGTTTTCCCGAAGCTGATCCAGAAGTGTTTTTCTTTGACCGATGATGGGTCTTGGCCTTCTTCGCCTTGGGTTGATCTTCTGGAACCTCAATCGCTTTCTCTATGACTTCTGCAAAAGGCAAAGTAAAGTGGAAGTTCATAAGGGTAAGAAAGAACTAGTTCAAAGCAAACTACTTGTACGATCGATGAAAGGATGACCGAAGGAGGATGAAGGCCAAATGTTCATTAGTACTGTGAAGGGATTACCCTTGAAATAACCAGTCCAGCTAACCTTACTTTACGGCCTGAGTTTAGAACCAACAGGGCCAGCTATGCTGAAAGGTGCTGTGGGAATCTCGGAAGACTGATCAACATAAGAACATGCACAGACATCTAAGTCGGTCAACTTTGGGAATGTCGTGCAAGTTTTCAAATAAGTAGCATAAGTACTAAGTTTATATTCCCAGAGTAATTCGGCCTTCACTTTTGCCATCCTCCTCCACATCTCATCTTGATATCGATAATTTTACTTACAATGATAATAACTTTCGAAAGCATGAATTTCATGAATGAACTCACCTCTTGCTTTTAGCTGATCCAGTAAAGAAGAAGAAGCCCAATCATCAGTCAGTTCCCACTGTTGAATGTTCATTACTTCAGCGAAAGTTAAGCAGAAATGTTTAAAACAGAATGCATTGCAGAAATCCATGAATATTTACAGCTTGCAGGGATTGATGGACAAAGGGAAAAGGCGCAAATTCTTTTTAAGGACACCATGGACCTCGGCAATCTTTTCATAAAACTCAACATCCTCATAGACAGGCCTTTTATAAAAAGGGGAGTTACAGGAAAAGATAATCGGGCAAGGAAGGGATTGGGAGAGACCGAATTGCATCACAACAAAGTGTGGATTATATGTTTCAATGCCACACTTGTTGTTTCAGGGATCTAGATCCAAACCGAAAGGTAAGTCCCTGGCAAGAAGGATGCTCTCTCAAGCCGAGGAGAATTCTGGGGAAAGGTTTGAATTGAAGGGGTCTTCGAAAAGCCATGAAAGGCCAAAATTCGTGGGAAGAAAAGGACAATATAAATTGTCTTTTCGGCCTTGTGGGTTGTATAAAAAATGAAAGAATTCTTCGAATGATATGTATTTGTATTTGAAGGACCAAACCTAAGGGGCATAACAGCCTATGGATTGAAAAACTGGTTTTATAGGCTGATTCATGATGTCTTGAAAGTATGTGTTAAACCAGACTTGAGCAATCCATATCGGCCGGGTCTAGACTTGAAATCATTTCTATCCTTATCGGGCACTAGATGGTGCATATCCCTATAAAATTAACTCAAAACAAAAGGGCTAAACGCTAGTTTTCTCTCATCGACCAGAGCTATGGCTAAAGGAAGGAATTCTTTAGTTACTTTTATAGAACTAGGACAGCCTATAAATCTACAAAGCCAATATAAAAAGAAGGCCACATGTTCGGTCTTATCATGAATAGAGGTAGACTTCATGTTCATGGTAATGAAAGGGCCATAGCTTACATGTTCCTTTTTGAATGAAATGTTGCACCAAGAGGAATCGGTCTTAAGTCTGGGGCTAATTTCTTCACCAAAAGGGTTAAGGCCGAATATAGCGGCCAAGTCCAATAAGGTAACCGTCAACAACCCCTCTCTGAAGATAAAAGCATTACAAGACCGAGACCAAAAAAGGGACAAGGCCGATAGTAAAGGTTGGTTGATAGACACCTCGGTCCTAGAGAAGTGGAGCATATCATAGACGCCTATTGCTTTCCATAATGAGGAGAATGTAGTTTCCAATCGAGTAAGCCAGATTAAATATTCCTTTAAGGGGCTCGGCCAAGACCTGATTGGGATGTTCTTTTTCTAAAATAACATGTCATTAGGCCGATTAAACCTAGGGGGATCGTTCTTCCTAAAAAAGGGGATAAGCTCGTCTACCCACTTATCGTCCTCAACAAGTACTGGACCTAAGATAATATTATCAGGACAATCGGGATACTTAAGTAATACCTCTAGTGTAGCAGTAGAAGCCTAAACAATTATGGTTGCTCTTTCTAGACGAGCAAGGGGATCGGCCTTATCATCAATAGGTGAGGACACTACTTTCTTGGATTTGCCCATTACGATTCGAAGCTACAAAATGATGAATGGAATTGGTCATAAGATATAATATACCAATTGAAACTAATATAAAGGGAAGAGGCAGAAGATATACCTTCACAAGATTTCTTGAAAGCAAGGGGCTGGGTCGTTAGATTTTAAAGAGAGAAGCTCTAAAGAGAGAGGAAGTGATTTTTTCTACAGCAAGTGGGTCAAATGATTAGAACCCCTTCCCTTTTTTATAGGAATAATTTAGGGCATATGAAAAGACACGGCAAATGACTGAAATACCCTCATTTAGGCGGTAAAAATAAAAATTCACAACAAAGGCTCACTTGGGCTCATCACCTCTGGATTGGGCCATTTGGGCCTAATGAGTGTACATAATCAATCCATCAACCTGGGCCTCAGTCTTGATCCTGGGGGGCATTGTTTGCGCTGGCCCAAAACGGCCCATGGGTAGGGCCTTGAAGCAAGCCTAGTTCATTAGGCAAGGCCCAACTTGCGTCTAAATCTTTGAAGATGATAAATAATCAGTCAAGACTCATTTTGACAAGTCACATACGCGTCTTTCTTCAGGATAATTGGGAAAGCTTGCCTTGTGAAGAGGCGGGAAAGTAGCAATCAGCTATATATATATCCTTTAGACCGATTAGGAAGGTTTTTAATTTGATTTGTTTCCTTTAGCTTTAATAGGCAAGTATCCTTTGAATTTTATTTCCATATATGGTCGGGAACAGAGGCTTATAAAAGCCAAAGCTCATGTATTATGAAAGGGCTCTACACATTTTTCAATCAAAAACTCAATATACTGTTCTAGTTAATTTTCTCTTAAGACCCGAAGTTTATTCTTCTTAGATCCCAGTGATCACAGCTTCCCGATGAAGCTATCCTCCTGTTTGATCCAAATCAGACAAGTTAAAAGGGACTTGAACCTGTTTCTTGCCCGTGTCACCACCCTGAGCTGGTGATTAAACCTATCGCCCTTCTACCCATTTTCTGTGCAATTGTAATACAGGCTCACACGAACGCATTTAAACAATCAAAAGGTGCTTAGGCCGATTTTTTCAAGTTTTAAGCCCGAACGCCTCTTTTATGAAGTTGCTCTGGACTTCCATCAGAAGATGAAAACTATCGACTTAGAGATTTAAATGTTAGCATCTATTACTCCTTAAAGATGATGATGATTGCTACTTTATGTGATACTTTATAAAATTAAAGTAAAAGAAGTGTGTTTTCGTAGTTTATGAATACACTTGATATAACAATTAACAAAACAAGAAGTTTTATTATTATATATATATTTAGATTTGAATTTGTGGTCATTGATGCACTTTTGTTCCTATATAATTGTTCTGTTATAATGAATTGAAAATTTTATCGTTATAAAAAACAGAATCACTAGGTCAAATAATCATTTTAAAATCCCGTCAACCAAGAAAAATTTGCTATTTGTTACATATTTATGGGAAGGGCAGAGATTTTCTAAGTTAACGGTGAGTTGAGAAAATCATGAAAAATTCTTGCATATTAATTGACTATTTCTTTAAAATGGAAAATTTTTTTTGCTAGATGCATAGTTTCACCCTTGAACTTTACATGAATTTTTGACACTTCTCAACTTTTATTTTTCTTTATTTAATTTTTAAATTTTTATTTTGAACCTTTTTTACCTTTTAATTTGTACTTTTTGGTTCGATTTAATTTATACAATATCAAAACAGTTAAAATTTTAATTTCAAATGATTTTAAACACATAAAATGTTAAAGTTAACTTCAAAACAATATAAATAGAATTAAAAATTAATATTAAAAAAGTGCAAAAAATTTTATTTTTAATGATATTCTCTCTTCCATTAAATATTATTTTAGTTTATATAAGTTTCTTTTGTATCCAATCTATGTTAATATTGATTTATAAGATACTTCAATTTTTTGTGATATAGGGTTAAATAAGTTTAAAATAAAAATATAAAAATTGAATAGAATATAATAAAAATTGAGGAGTGCTAGAGGTAAATTGAGTAAAGTTTAGAGATGAAACTATGCATTTGGCCAAATTCCTTTTGTAAACATTTTCTTTAGACAATTTAAACAAGACTTCGGAATCATACAATTTCAGCCTGAGTTAGTCTGACGTGGCAATATGCAGGTAACAATGTGAACATCCATTGGGTTAAATTTGACTTAATCCGAAAAGTCGAAATAAATTTTATAAAAAATAATGGTTGAAAATATCATCTTACTGAAAACTAATTGTTCAATTGGGAGAAAAGGAAATATTAATGTTTAGTGATATCAGCAATTTTTTTTAATAAATCACAAAAATATATATTTTTTTTACGTTGCAAATAATAAATTAGAAAATAGATGTGTTCATATAATGCAGAGACATACTAGTTAACAATTTAAAAGTTCAATTAAAAAATGAAAGAATTCAAGTGGTTTAATTTCGAGGAGAGCATAGAGAATAGGGGATAATATCTGAATGTCCATACCTTTTAGCACTTGATTATCCATGAGGAACAATTTAAAAGTTCAATTTGTTACTTAAGAAAGTACAAATTTTAATGTTTGAAGAATATTTTAATAAAAAAAATGTTTGAAGAATATATTTTATTCACATATGATATAGCATATAAGTCATTATTAACACAATTTTAGTAAACACAAGCTTAGGTATTAGTTTTTAATTATTTAAGTTTTGGCATAATATATTTGCAGCTCTTGTATTTGTCTCTTTTTATTAGTTTGACATCTCAACTTACAATTTTTTTCATTTCAACTTTTAATTTTACCTAAAATGCAATTTTGAAACCCCTAGCAACACTTGTGATATGAAATAGTGAATCAGCACGTATGTGCCAAATTTTAAGAGTTTGATTGATAAAAAATTGCAAGTAGATGTATCAAACCAACAAAAAGTGGCAAGCATAGGTGGTAAGAATGTATTATATCATTAAGTTAGTGCATTTTAGGCAAGTTTAAGTGTGGAAATGACAAAATTGTAAGTTAAGATATCAAACTGACAGATTATGCCAAGTATAGAGAACCGTGGATGTATTATGCATTAATATTTATATTTTACTCCTTTTCCTTTTTCATGTTGAATTTTAAATATGGATTTTTTTTTTAATATAGTGATTGGATCTAATGCAAAGCAAAAAAAAAATGCCATATTTTTGAAAAAGTTTTTCCATATTTAGGTATTTTTGCAAAGTTTCTTTGGTTAATCGTGTATGTGAAAATTTTTTCCATTTTTTATACATTTATGAAAAGTTCCTTTCATAAATATATATACAAAAAGGAAAACATTTTCAAAAATATGGTTGACTAAAATTTTATTTCAGAAATATGTAAAAAAGTTTTTTTTTTTAGAAAACACGGTCTTTCTTCTTCCATCTTCTCTTTCTTCTTCTTCTTCTTCTCCTCATTTTTTTTTTATTTGCAAATTTTTTTCACCTCTTTTTATTTTTTTCTTTTAATCATATTGTCTTGCTTCTTCTTTTTCTTCTTCTCTCTTTTTTTTTGTTTATTTGCATATATTTTATTTTTTCTTCTCATATCTCCACGTCCCTAGATCTATGTTGTTATCTTTCCTCTTCTCTTATTCTACTTTGTTTCTACATTTTTTATATATTGTCTTGCTTTTTCTTCTTCTTCTCCTCTATTTTTTTTATCTACAAATTTTTCATTTTTTTTCTTGGCCAATAACTAGGAGTTACAAGGATTCTTATGTTTTTAATTGCTTGCTTTTTTCTCTTTCTGTAAAAACAAAATTTTCAATCAAAATAGCCATCGAAACAACCAAAAACAACAACTACAAAACAGCCCCAAAAAACTAAAAATGAAGCAACTAAAACAACAACAAAAAACTACCAAAACAACTAGAAACCAAAAAAACTAGGAACAAAAAACAACTAGAAAAACAACCAAAAACTAAAAACAACTAGAAAACAATCTCATAAAACTGAAAATAAACCTACCAAAACAACTAGAAAAAATAATTGGAAAAACAACCTAATAAAACTGACAGCTAAAGCAACTAAAACAACCGCCAAAACAATCGGAAAAACCACCGTAAAAACAATAAGAAAATCATCCA
>CATIWK010780572.1:0-11382 GCA_949634005.1 Mallotus japonicus
CAGCAAAACACCAAATTTCAGCAAGCAACAAAAGCTCAAAGACAAGCTATAGATTTAGTGATGTTCACTAATACCATGTGATTAAGCATCAAAGAATTGAGAATTCAATGAAGGAGAAGAAGATGTTCACTCACCGGTCTCGCTTCCTTCCTCTAACTCTGCTCTGCTCTTTGTTTTTTGTTTTTTTTTTACGAGTTTGATGAAGAAGACATCAACTAGCACCTTCCTTCCAAACGTGTCACTCTTAGATTTATTTTATAATAATAATAATAATAATAATATTTTATCAAAATATCTCCTACCATTAAACTCAACCACACAAATATATACACATATAAACATATATATATTTAACAATTAATTTAATTAAATAAAATTACTCTACTAAATAATAATTAACAATAACATTAAACTTTATTTTCCAAATAATAAAATAAATACTAGCTCAAAAATTTAATTTAATTTCATAAAATAATAATAATTAAAATAATAAAATTTTATTAACACTGCAAATCTCAGAAATTTAATTTTTTAATTTATTCATAAAAAATCGTGTTATAAGAAGAGCCTACTTTGGCACCGAGGTAAAGTGTGATATTGTAGACAATAATCTAGTTGAAGCATTCAATGCTAGACTCATAGAAGCTAGGACAAAAAAATATTTATTCTATCCTTGAAGACATTAGAAGAATGGTCATGAAAAGATTAGTTACAAATATGGAAATGGGTAGCAAATGGAATTCAGATTACGGCCTAAGAATTAGAAGAAAACTACATGTCAATATAATGGAAAGTGGTAATTGTGAGTTGATATGGAATGGTGATAATGGCTTGAAGTGGGTTATACTGGTGAGACATTTGTTGATGATTTGGGGCAAAAAACATGCCTATGTAGGAAATGGGAGTTGATAAGAATCCCCTGCCCTCAAGCTATATGTGCAATTAGGCATACAGAAGATGACCCTGCAATATACTTAAACAAATGCTATACAAAGGACACATATCTAAATGCATATGGGCATATAATGAAACCATTAAATGGTCCAATATTTTGGAATAAATCGGGACCTAACCCATACAACCTCTAAAGTTTAAAAAAAAATGTATGGCAGACCTACTAAGAGAGAAGGAGAGAAGAAGGAGAGCCATCGAGTAGGTATAGGCTGTCTAGGAAAGGGAGGTTCATGACATGCCAATTTTGCTTCGACAAAAGGCACAATAAAAAATCTTGTGCAAAGTTGAAGACATATCAAGCTCGAGCCAATATGGACCCATGACATGACATTAACAATGAGCTAGAAGTTGAGCCAATATCTGAGCATGCAGTTGAGCCTAATACTGAGCATATAGAGGAGCCAATATCTGAGCCTATAGCTAATGTAAGGAGGGTTTTGGGCTTTGCAAAATCATCACATGTCGTTCAAACAAATGCAAGAACGGAGAAACTTCCAGTAAGTCTATTTCAGTTAGTATATTGAGCTTGCTTATGAATGAATTTCATATACTGTAACATATTCATCTCATTCAATGGTAGACTTCAACTTTCATTTCTTTTCTTTAATGTAGCAAAAAAAAAAAATGTGCCTATATTTGATTTTAAGAAATTAACACTTATGTTTGATTTTTTACTTTTAGAGAAAACGATAAGCAAGACTTCATGAGTTGGCCAAGAGTACGTCAGTTGCAAGTGAAGAGTTGAACATTTTAAATACTCAATGAAGCAAAAATTGCCCTCAATCTCAAAAAAGATGAAAACTAACTAGACCTATATAAATGTTGTAAAGATTTTGAGTTGTTAGAATGTTATTATACAAGTTTCTGTCAACTGAATGTGTATGAATGTTGTTAGGAATTGGGCTGTTGTGAGTGTTGATTTAACATGTTGATACAGGTTGGCTTTTGAGTTGTTACAATAGCCATGTTTTTTGGACAAAGTGTTTACTATAACAAGTAAAAAAGTATGGGATTTTATAACAACTATTATCAATTGCTATACAACTTAATATGCTTTGCTTTATTTTACTTTTTTTATGTCCATTTTTTACATAGACATGTATACATACTAGCACATGGTTGGAATCATCAAAGCATTTAGCTTAATAATATGAAAACTTCTCTTAAGCATTTCATCGAACAATTTATGGACATTGTCATCCAACAATTTTGTATCAATAAAATGCAGTGGATCTTCCACCCAAAGCAAACACAACAAAGTTTACCATTAAGTTAACAAAAGTACATCATAATACAATCTAAGTTATACGTTAAAGAAAGATTACATCAAAGCATTCCACAACAAAATATACATATTTTAATTTCATTTGCACAAAATAATTATAATTGATACAGTTGCCCGTGCCCAGAGATATTTTCCCTTCTCCACCTCTTTCACATTTCTTTATCCCTTTCTTCTTCCATGGTATTAATTCTTTTCAGCAAACTCGGTATTATTACTCTTGCTCTTTCACTAATCGGAGGATCAATCCACATGAAGAATGAATACAATCCATTGTCACATATGGAGAATCTTCTTCCTGAATTTTAGTTTTTCCATGAAGTTCTAATCACGTAAGGCCTATTGCAAAAGCACATATCACCACCCACTTCCATGGAGTAGATTCTCAAGAAAAGAAAAACACAATTTTTTTTAAAAGAAGAAGAAGAACGTCAGAATTCAAAACTAGAAGAAAAAATATATCTAATATTGTCATTTTCTCATTAACAAGTCACATGCACATCCATGTCAGCATAGTCTTTTCTGATGTTAACACAAATTTACAGCTTACCTGTTAGCAACCGGTTAGGTACACCATGTTGTCACAATTTTACAGGTTGCATAATTTAATTGTAAGTTTTAAAAGTACAAACACCAAATTCTTAAATTTATGAAAGTACAGACACCAAAATAATCTTTATCCCTTTGGAATTTAGATATTTTGGTGCAAAGTCGCTATTTTCATTATGAAAATAGAATTTTGTAATGAAAGGAATGCAAGAAAGTCCAAATAAAGAAATAAAAGTAACAAAAGAATAAAAATAACAAAAATGCAAATATAACAATAAAAATGCAAGTAAAACAATAAAAATGCAATCTTCACCATATAATTCATGGTAGAAATGCAAAATTAGTAATCAAAAGAAATAAAAAATTGACAAGAATTAATAATAAAAATAATAAAAACGATGCAATTAAAATAATAAAAGTGATAAAAATGCAATTTTTACCATAAAAATATGAGTTTTATGATAAAAATAGCAAATTTACCAAAATGAAAAATAGATTTTTTTGCGGTATGTGGACCATTTTCTTTGTAGCTTTCATTCCATGAGTTTGGTTTTACTCATCCAGACCTGTTGGGAGGAAGCTGTGTGCATATGAGATCATGCAATTTGCTAGTGTTAGTGTAATAACATTCATTAGTGTGCAAGGTGGATCAAGCATTCATTTGGACTTTTGTACATTTTTTTAAGATAATTCTGTAGTGAGTTATTGACATACTTTTATACAACTAATGATACGTATGAACTTGTTTTTGGGTAAGTAGGTGAAGCTCAATTAGGGGTGTGCATTCAGTCGATTCGGTCAGTTTTGGGCCATTTTTTGACCGAACTAAATTAATCGAACTGAACCGAACTAAATTAACCTAGAAAACCAAACTGAACCAACCAAAAAAACCAATTTTTTTTAGTATGAAAACCGAACCGACCGAACAAACATAATTTTTATAAATATAAATTATTTTTTTAATTTTTTATTATATTATCTTATTATTTAAAAATAAAAATAAAAATATATAAAATTTCGGTTAATTCAATTAACCAATTTTTTGAGTATAACAACCGAACCAAAAATTTGGTTAAGTTCAATTCAAAAAAATCAAAAATATTAAGGATAAACCCACTATGAAGCCCCCGAACTTTGACACTTTATTCTATTGAGTCCCTCAACTTTTATTGTGTTTTATTAAGCCCTCAATCTTTTATGTTCGTATAGATTAAGAACAAATTAAACTGAAGTAATGAAATTGTGAAATAAATTTTGTTTACTCTACCACAATTGTAATGTCAGTGGTAATTTTTAATAGTGAATGTGTAATTAGCATTATCAATTGAAGCAAATAACCTCTATGGACATTTTTCCTTACACCTTACCCTCGCCCTTTTTCTTTCATCCTTCTCAAAACGTATCTCTAAACCTTTCATAACAACATATTTAGCAACAACGAACCTAAATTGTTGCACAATTTCGTTACTTATGTCTAATTTGTCCTTAATCTATACGAAAATAAAAGATTGAGGGCTTAATAAAACACAATAAAAGTTGAGGGGCTCAATAGAATAAAGTGTCAAAGTTCAGGGGCTTCATAATGGTTTTATCCAAATATTAACCAATCAAATCGAACTGAACTGAATTGGATCGGTTCGATTTTTGGTTCGGTTTGGTCGGAAGGGTTGCATACCCCTAAGCTCAATTGCTTGCACATGGTCTTCTTATGCTCTATTAAAAATAGTTTCTATTGTTTTATCTACTGAGGTAGAAATGACTTTTATGTTCTACCATTCATTTTGTACTATGGCTTGCAAATAAGAATTTTTTTTATATAGTACATAATTTTTTGTTGTTTTGTTTAATTTTTGTTGTTTTTTTGTTGTTGTTAATTGTTTTTGCAATTATTGATTTTTGTTGTTATTGATTTTTGTTGCTGTTTGTTGTTTTTTCAATATTAATAATAAAATTAAGGCCATAAATAAAATATTTACTTTTATTAGTATTAATAATAAAAATAATAATTGTTTTGTTGTTTTTTGTTGCCATTTTTTGTTTTCAACAAAAATCAACAAATGGAAACAACAAAAAACAACTGAAAACAACAACTAAAACAACAAAATAATAAAAATCAACAAAAATTAATAAAAATTTTCATTTGTTGATTTTTGTTGTTTTTTCATTATTAAAAATAAAATTAAGGCCATAAATAAAAATTTTACCTTTATTAGTATTAATAATAAAATTAACTTTTTTTTTTATATATTTCATAATTTTTTGTTGTCTTTGTTGTTATTTTTTTGTTTTCAACAAAAATCAACAAATGGAAACAACAAAAAACAACAAATCAACAAAAATCAAAAAAATTTTGCAGTTATTGACTTTTGTTGATTTTTCAGTTTTTTCATTATTAATAATAAAATTAAGGCCACAAATAAAATTTTTTATTTTTATTAGTATTAATAATAAAAATAATAATTTTTTTTAACAAAAATAGAAAAAACAAAAACAATAAAAAAATTAAAATTTATTTTTTATTTTTTGTTTTTAACAAAAATCAACAAACAACAAACAACAACTAAAACAACAAAATCAACAAAAATTTACAGTTGTTGATTTTTGTTGATATTTGTTGTTTTTTCATTATTAATAATAAAATTAAGACCATAAATAAATTTTTTACTTTATTAGTATTAATAATAAAAATAATATTTTTTTGATATATTTCATAATTTTTTTTTTGTTATTGTTATTTTTTTGTTTCTATTTTTTATTTTTTCTGTTCTTCAACATCATCACCATGAATCTGCATTTGGCCATTATAATTCTTAGTTCCTTAATCGCTTTTTCTTACTGTCTTATCTTCCTTATCATTTATGTTCTTTATAGATTTTGGTTAAACCGCTTTAATTTCCTTTCTCTCTCTCTAATCCAAGAAAACTCTTTATTTCTTTAATGTTTGTTTCTTTATTCTCTAGATTTTCTTGTTTCTTTACTGCTCTTGAACAAAATCAAAACTCTCTGTTTCTTGCTTTCTTTAATCTCTGCGTTTTCTTGTTTCTTTACCATTCTTGAACATCATCAACATGAAGCTTTGGGCTATTATAACTCTTAATATCTCGGTTTCTTTTTGTTTCGGTCTTCTCTGCTTTGCCATTTATGTTGTTTACAATTTTTTAATGATAGTTAGAGCGATTGCAGGAGTATAGACATGAATTTGCTTATACTTGTTTCCATTTGGTTTCTTATTGTTTCCTTGGTCTCAGAATTTTGGGTTATTTTCTGTAAAATTCTTTAATATCAAATAAATCAATGTTAACAACCACTGTTTGAGTCAAATTACGTATAGTTTTAGGCGTTCATTTTGCATACATTTGTATATTTTGAATAGCATTTAGTATAGGAAATTATGTAGAAACATATACTTTTATATTTTCTTTATTTTTGTTAGGGAAAATGAGAATGGAGGTGAATTGGTGGAGTTTGAAGCCAAAAGAAGAAGAAAAGGAGTAGAGTGGTACAGAGCTATCTTCTGGCGCGATCGCGGATAAGTCAAGGTGTTAGCCCCTGAGTAACTTTGAACCTTACGCGAGCGCGATCGGCACTCAAGCACGAACCTTTCACCTTGAGGCTTCTGTTACGAGAGCGGCCAGTGCGCGAGCGCGACCCTTACCCTAGAGCACTTTCTACGCGAGCTCGGATCTTCCACGATTGCGGCTTCATCGTTTCTAGCACAAAACATGCTGAGGTGTACTGAATTTGAGAAATATCTAAGGGGAGGTGAAAGAATATGTTCTAGAAGGGCTAAAAAGGACAAAGGCACGAATTACTTGGGGAGGATGACACACAATATACATATTCTCTCAAAAATCATCAAGGAATTGAGAAGAAAAAACACATAAGAGGAGGAGAGAAGAAGAAGGAGAAAGAGAACAAATATAAGCTGAATGAGAGGCCATTTGAAAATTCAAGCTCCTTTGGATAACATTTTCTATCTCTTATCCTTATTCTTAACTCTTGTGTGTAATTAAATATTGAATGTTGGTTTTAATAGCCATAAGTGGCTAAGTACTTTTATGTTGTTGGGATTTTGGAAACCCGTTTGATTTAAGTTCAATTAATATATTAGTTCTTATTTATTAATTGCATATTGTGTTTGTTGAGCTTTGATGAGTATTGTATTATGGCCAAATGCAATCCTTGTTTGAATCTATGCAATGAGAGTTAGTGGATTCAATAGACCCACAAACACTTGTTAGATCTTTCAATAACTTGAGAAAGCTTGTATAGATCTAATCCTCCATAAGTTTGTTAAATGCCTTTCAATGCTAGATCTAATCTTATTTTATGATGATAATGAGAATTAAGTTATATGATGAGATTTAATTAATACTTGTTAGTGAGATTAACCTTACGCGAGAGAGAATGTTAATTCGGTTTTTGAAAACTTGAGGTATGCATAAGAACTTGAACTAATATGCTCTTTGGCTTAATGAAAATGTGGTATGCCAATTCTCCCAACAACATTCTTTCAATATTGTTTATTTCCTTATTATCCTGATTTTCTATAGCCTTTAATACATTCTTAGTTTTAGTTGCTAATTTGCTCATTTACTTGTTCAATCAACCAAGCATTTAATAGCTCTAAACATATACAATAGAGATAAATAGGTGCTTGGACCTCAATCCTTGTGGAGACGATACTCTACTTACCTTCTATATTACTTGTGCGGCCCTTGAACTTACGTTTAGCAATAAGTTTTTGGCACCGTTGCCAGGGATTGATGGTTCTAATATAAAAATTGGTCAATATTATTTTGGATTATAGTAGTTGTTATTTTAAGAATTCTATTTTTGATTTGTGATCTCTGTTTTAGGTACCTTGGTGTTGTGTATGCACAATGCTCGTGCTAGATAAGAGCCTTTACTCTTTATTCCGGACTTGACAAGGTTAGAAAGAGAGGATCGAAGGAGATTGAAAAGTACATTGAGAGATATGGCTACACAAGGAAATGAACCAGCTAAAGCAGAACGAACTCTGTTAGAGTTTGCTATGTCGGGTTTACAAGGAGCTAGACAGAGCATTATAAAGCCTACTGTCCAAGCAAATAGCTTTGAGATTAAACCAGCACTTCTACAGATGAATCAATCCACTATTCAGTTCCATGGTTTGCCTTTGGAGGATCCAAATATGCACATAGCCAACTTCTTGGAGATATATGACAAATTTAAGTACAATGGAGTCTCCGATGATGCTATTCGATTAAGGCTTTTCCTGTTTACTCTTAAGGATAGAGCCAAGGCATGGCTCAACTCTCAACCTCCAGCACCAATCACTATATGGGACTCACTTACAAAAGCATTTCTAGCAAAATATTTTCCTCCTGTAAAGATAGCTAAGATTGTGAAAGACATCACCACATTTCAGCAATTTGAGAATGAATCTTTGTGTGATGCATGTGAGAGATTTAAGGAATTGCAAATAAGTTATCCCCACCATGGTCTTCCCAAAGATGTTCTCATTTGAACATTTTACAATGGAGTGATGAGGTCTACAAGAGACACAATTAATGCAGCTGCAGGGGGATCTTTAATGAGGAAACCTATTGAAGGTGCTTTTGACCTCTTGGAGGAAATGGCAAACAATAATTGCCTATGGCCTTCGGAGAGGCATTTAGCTCCAAAACAAGGAGGTAAACTTGGAGTTGATGATGTTACTTCTATTCAAGCACAACTTGCTGCACTAAACAAGAAGATTGGTGAATTAGCTATGAGAGGTAATGTTGTTCCAACCTCATCTACAGCTATGTATAGTGAACATTGTCATGTGCTTGATCACTCAACTCTTGAGTGTGGTTTTGGAGGTGGAAGTGTGTATGGAGATGGAACTCTTGAAAATTGTAGGTTTGTTAGAAACCAATTCCAACCAAGGAAACAAAACAAAAACCCCTTCTCAAATACATACAACCAAGGTTGGAGAAACAACCCCAATTTCTCATGGAGTAACAACTAAAACTCTCAAGGCTTCTCAAACCAATTCTCTAAACCAGCACAACCACCTGGTTTTCAAGCCAAATTCTTAGATGAAAGATTTACTGCTATGGAGTCGAAGTTTGAATGAAAATTGGATAAACTCATTGAAGCTATCAGCTCAAAGATCAATAGTCAAAGTGAGAAATATGATCAAATGTTCAAGCATCACTCTTCTTCAATCCATAGTATAGAGGTTCAACTTGGCCAACTAGCAAATGCAATTGCTACTAGAAATCAAGGCCACCTTCCAAGCAACACACAAGTTAATCCAAAAGAGCTAGTCAAGGCAATCACCTTGAGAAGTGGTAGAGAACTTCAAGACCAGCCACAATTGCAAGTAAAAGCTGCTAAAGAAAAAGGAACCTAAAGAGGTGAAAATTGAAGATGAGCAAGCTGAAACAAAAGAAAAGAAATTTGTAGAATCAAAGGAGAAGCAAGTGGAGCAGCCTCCTGTTGTTGATATAGCAAGGTTTGCTCCAAGGCTACCTTTTCCTTTGAGGTAAAGGAAGATGAATGATGATGAGCAAAGGTTTGCTAGATTCATAGAGACCTTCAATAAGTTAGAATTGAAGATACCATTCTCATAAGCTTTAAATGAGATGCCAAAGTACGCAAAGTTCCTCAAAGACATTATCACCAATAAGCTGAAATGGAATGATAATGAGATGGTTCCTTTAATGGAAACTTATAGCTCCATCATCTCAAGAAAAATTCCAGTCAAGCTTAAGGATCCAGGGAGTTTTAGAATTCCTTGCACACTTAATTCTAAAGAATTTCCTAAATGCTTGTGTGATTTAGGTGCTAGCATTAACCTTATGTCCCTTCCTCTTTTCAGGGAGCTTAATCTTGGAGAGCTGATCAACACCAATGTCACGACCCAAACCGGGGAGTCATAACCGACGCTAGGGAACATGAATTTATATAAAACCGAAACCCGTAGCAAGCCTTAAAATAAAACTCATACAAACATAACACAAAAATACCTCTGAATTAAAACTTTAATTAATATAAAGGAAATCTTATGTCATAACATAATAAAAGATTCAGTACAGAAACTCAGTGTGATACGATAACAGATACTATAACCAAAAGTAATACTATTGCAGCGTCTATCGAAATACAATAGATATAATAGTTTAATATTTACACATGTCAGCCGGGGAGGAAATAGTCCGGTAAAGTGTATTAATACGTAGGTCTGAACTAGAGGATCCTGTAAAAAAATAATTGAGGTGGGTTAGACCTCACTGAGTGAATTATTATTATATATATGCACGCATCCCTAATGACACAGACATTCAAGCATCAATATAATCATAATTATATATTTATATTCATTTAATTCACACATGCAGTTCACATAGATGCTCGAAATCACAATTTATGATAAACAAATAAATGCATAAAGTTTTGGGTGGAGGATCGGAGTAGAACCCTAAAATATCCGTAACCTCAATCATTGAACCTCACTGATCCTCACTGGTCATCAGGCCCACTTAAATCCAACAATATTTCTCTTTTCCAATTTGACAATGGACTGGCCCCGAGACACTAGGTCAACCAAGCTACCGCAGTCTCATTGCTGGCATGACTGGCCCTGAGACACTAGGTCAACCGAGCTACAACAGTCATACCACACTATATCGCATGACTAGCCCCGAGACACTGGGTCAACCGAGCTACCGCAGTCAAGCCACTCTATCCACAAATCACAATAATCATAATTCATATCTCACATCAATCAATACTTATCAAATCCTAGTATCTAGCCTACTGTTGCGCAACAGTCCTAGGGTAGTCTACTAGGTAGCACGTTCTAGTAAAATCCTCCAAAATATTTTTCATGAGTAGAATAAGGAAATTTATGTAAAAAATATGCAGCATCCATCTATAACCATTAGTAATCGCATTTAAATATGAAAACATATATATTCGATAATAAAATAAATAATATTTAATGCGATGTAGCACAATGAATAATAAAATGCACAATTATTCAAAATATGGATGCTGATGACATATTCTACATGCAATGCATACATATAATAATAACTCACAATACTACTGCACTCCTTTGTTCCGGTTCGGTTGGCCCGGTCAGGTCGGCCTAGCTCGCGGTACAGCTAAGAAAATGATAATAATAATATTATCAGAATAATACTCCTAATTAATAACTATAGAATTTCTAAGAAGGACTTAACAGAAACTCAATACTTAGGATCGACCCGATATCACGTTTTACGAGAATTCTACCGAAAATTCGGCAGAAACTCCTTTGTAAAACGGACATCCCTCTACCGAAGTAGAGTCGATCCTGCACGCAAACACACTTCAAATATCACAAAAGCTCAACTTCTCGGGTTGGGTCCCCGAACTGCAATTCTTACCCAACCGAGATTCAACAAGATTCAAAATTAATAAAATAATAATTAAATACTAAAAATTCACCAAAACTCATAAAAATCCCAATTAATATCAAAATTAATTATTTGCTTAATTAAAAGCATAAAATATATTTTTTATCAAAAATAAAGAATAAATTTCACATTCATACTTAAATTATATTAAAAAATCCATTTTTC
>CATIWK010780975.1:0-15026 GCA_949634005.1 Mallotus japonicus
TAATAATTTTTTTATATATCTCATAATTTTTATTGTTTTTTATTGTTATTTTTTTATTTTTAACAAAAATCAACAAATATGAATAAAGACAAACAACAAAAACAATTGAAAGCTACAACTGAAATAACAAAATCAACAAAAATTAACAAAAGCAACAAAATATTGCAGTTGTTTATTTTTGTTGATTTTTGTTGCTATTTGTTGTTTTTTCATCATTAATAATAAAACTAAGACCATAAATATTATTTTTACTTTTATTAGTATCAATAATAAAAATAATAATTTATTTGATATATTTCATAATTTTTTACTATTTTTAATGAAAAAATAATTATTGAATACTATGAGTAATTTTTACTTTAATTAGTTTAATTTCTAAATTCAAAATAATTATGAAAAAAAATAATTATTGAAGACTATGGGTAATTTTTTGTTTAATTAGCTTAATTTTTATATCCTAAATAATAGTAAATTTTAAAATAAAAAAATTATAATTTAGAATATGAAATTAAATTATTTAAAATATAAAAATTAAATAAATATATAAAATGAACTTAAATTAATTATGCCTTAAAAAATAATAAGTAGATAAAAAATTATAGAAAAAAATGAAAAAAAAAAGAAAAAGATGAAAAAAAACACAAAAAATCCCTGAAGTGCTTAACAATCTTTCTAAAATGTACCACTTTTGGAATAAAACTGAAAACAACAAAAACAAAAGGCTCAAGTCACGAACGAAATAAAACTGGTGAGATGAAATTTTCTCTTTACTTATTTATTTTTCAAATACGCCTCTCGTTTCAATTGATGGGAAGTGGAGCCCAACTCCAAAAAGCACAAGGCCTACCCACAAATTATGGCCCGTCAAGTCTAGCTCAATCCGCAATCCTAAATCATAGCGCAATTCGCTAAACAATAAGTGAATGATGATTTTAACTTCAACTTTATAGAAACTAATTTAAATATTTTTAACCGTTAATTTTTTTAATAATTACTCAACAATCCATTCATCATCATCCCTATTACTTTGTATACATATTTAGCCAAAACGGTTTTAATTTAGTAAAATGGTGCAATGAAAGTACAAAAGGTGAAAATGCGTTTTGGCTTTTAAATATGCACATTACATTTTGCTGTCGTTTATACGTTGTTGATGTGGGTGGTTTGTTGATAATATAATAACTAAGCAAAAGCTTAGTCAGGTTGATGATGAGAAGGCAGAGAGGCATGGAAGGCACGTGGAGACAGCAGAGTAACACGTGGTTGATAGGAGATTCACACGTGCATGTGCGGTAACACGATGACTCACCCAAAACAGCTCCATGCATATAACTTATGAGCTTCGACAATGGGACCAAAGCTTACGCGACGACAAGATACGGACGGCATGAACTCGTCCGCTCGTCCCCGGTCTCACCAAATCCATTTTACCTCTCCATTATTGGGTTTAAACAATCTGCTAAACGCAATTAAACTAATCGAGGGAAGAATGCTCAATCCACACTCTTAATCTGCTGTGTGCAATGCACTCTCCTTTCCTCCTCCTCCTCATCATCATTCCTACTACTTCGTATAGATATAAAAATAGTTACATTTTTAATGAAATTAAAGTTATATTTACTGTCATGCTATCCAATAGCTAAATAGATTCAAAATTATTTCGAAATTCGAATTCAGTAAACTTTATAAAAAGTCCAAATTTTGTTTTTTTGTATAATACAAGGTTTGAAAATATTTCAATTTTTAACCGCTTAAATCAATGAATATTTATTATTTTATATAATTAATTAGATTAACTTAAGTCGTTCAACTCAATTATAAAAATTATACAATCAACTGTATAATTTAAATTTTAAAATTATAAATTTTAAAATTGAGTTGAATTTAACAATTAAATTTACTTTGAGTTAGCTCAATTACCGAATTAATTTAGTCAAATACATATTGACCTTATTTTCAGAATCCAACACTGAAGTTGTAAATTTCAGCCTTATTCTTATTTATCCTGTCGTAATGTATTTTAATTTAAATTATTGGTATTTAAAATTTACTGAATTTTAACTGATTCAATTAGATTTGAATAGATCCATACGGACAATAAAATTTTTTTAACAATTTATTTAAAACAATTGAATACATTACAATTTAAATTCAAAATATCATTTGATTGAAAACAACTTTATGCCGACTGATTCTAACAATTGTTAATTTATTATTATAAAATAATATTGCAATAACTTACAATGAATATTATAATATTTTAATAGCTTCATTACAATAATTTTTTTTAAAGGGGTGTTTGTTTTACGTATTGGAATGCAACTACTAGCTGTTCAGTTTCCAACAACTAAGGAAACTTCATTTGATTAATATTTTAAAAAAGGTGTTGGTAGCTGCACTACTTCATATAGTTTCAATTTGAAACTTTTCACCGAGAGCTATTATTTTTAAAATTATATTTACTATCTTACTCTTAACTTTTTAACTTTATCTAATTATTATTTATATAAATAAAATCATCTACAATATTTTTTATTATAAGCATTAAATATTTTTTTACCATATTATATATATATATATATATATATAATTAAATATATTATCCGCAACCGTTGTTAATCAATTAACTATTAGCTACCAATCATAGCTACCAACAATAATTTAACCAATCAGAATCTAAATTGGAAATTTAGGGACTATATGTGTAAATACTAGAAAAGAAAAGAAGCTGAACCCAATTTTTTTTTTTTAAAAAAAAGAATGGAGGGATAAAAATGGTATGCGCAAGAGAGCTGTAAGGGTATTTTGGCGCCAAATAGAAGAAAGCGCGCTTGGGATTAAATTGTCAACTCCTGAAACAAACCGAACGCAAAAAACGTCTCTATCAGTCGACGGTGGTATACACATTATTATACTAACACACAATATATTATTGTTCAGTTGTTTTCTCTGCAAAGAGCACACGGAGAAGATCCCTCAATGCTTATTCATCAAATCATTTTTCAAATCCCAGACTCTCTTAATTAAATTCCACTCTCCTCCTCAATGTTAATCCTTCTCCCTCTCCCTCTCTCTCGCCGATTCATGGTGCATTCTTCAAGCTTATATGGGCGCCGGAGACTCTCCAAAATGCCCGCCGGACAAGGAGGAGCAGGAGGACGACGACGACACTGTGGAACGTGGACTGTCGCCGGCGGCGGTTGTGCAGGAGTCGGAATGTTTCTCCGATGTTTCTCTCTCCGATGCTCCTATTCTCCTGCTCTTCTATATCCACAAAGCTATTCGCCACGAGCTCTCGCAGTTGCATTGGCTGGCTGTTTTAGCTTGGGAAAGTGCGTCGTCTAGTCGACGGCGGGAACTGTTTCTTCAACTTCATCGCAGATTGGATTTTCTTAAGATTGTGAAGCAATATCACTCTGCTGTTGAAGATGAGGTTAGTTACGGGGAATTAAATTAATTAAGCTTAATTAGATTAATTTGTTATTAATTATAATTAATTTTGTTTTAACCTTCTTGTGGCAGGTTGTCTTTGTAGCATTAGATGTCCATGTTAAAAATGTTGTACAGACTTATTCGCTTGAACATATCAGTATAGATGACCTTTTTGAAGCCATTTTTAATTGCTTAGATACATTATTGAAGGAAGATATAGATATTGGTGGTGGTGCTGCTAAGCCATTTCAGGAGCTTTTATCACGCATTGGCACAATGGAGTCCTCCATTTGCAAGCATATGTTGAAAGAAGAAGAGCAGGTAATAGCATATCTACTTACTTTTTTTTTTTGGTTGATGATGGTTGTTTAGTTAATTTTTTTTAAATGTCACATACATCATTGCATAATTTATAATTTTAAACATATCACTATCAATACAAATCCCAAATATAAATCACAAATCATAATTCATGTAGTAAATAAATAGCACAAGCATGCTCCACGTAAGAATCGAACCCAAGACTCAGCGCAATAATCAATTGAACTGTGCCTCATTGGCTGTTGTTTAGTTAATTACTGTTTCTCACCTCGTAATTCAGTTTGTTACGGTTAGTTCTCTAGAATTACAATCACTTTCTAATCCATTACCTTGATAATATAGATTAACCAATATGGTGTACTATTAGAAATTTGAATCGTTTTGGGTTTACATGTCCCTCGTTAAATTTCCAAAGTGGTCTTTTGGATTTTGTAGTTCCTTTTTGATACAAATTTTGGCTCTCTGCATGTCAGTAATTTTAAGGTTACTGGTAGTGGATGTTAATTTCTTCCAATAAAAGGTCAAAAAGAAAGAAAAAATGGCCACAAGTTTGGCTAAACACCAGAAAAAAAAAAGAATGGATCTTGGTAATGAGTACTGTTAGGAATGATTATAAGCTGAAAGTAAAGTTAGAATCATAGCCTTCAAGACCCCTCCAAATCATTCCTTTCGAACACATTTCCCCACCAGTCACTATGGATATCTCTTCTAAAATGGAAAAATAGAACGGCAGTCACTTTCCACATGAAGTAATTATTCATGTGTTTATATTTGGAGACAAGTAACTAGAGCGTTTAAAGCTTATCTCTCTAGAGTATTCCTTGCAGTATAAGATTGTTTGTCGGTTTGCACTTATTGATGAGGAGGAATAGAGAAGGAATTTTTACAAGATATGAACAGAAAAAAATTATATATCCATTTCTCTCATCAACATTAATTTTTTTGAGAACCATAACCCTCCTTGTTAATGATTGCATTGTGCTAAATATAGGACTGGAATATGTCAAAAATCATACAACCTGTTCTCTTAGAGAAATTGATTTTTCTGAGAACTACAGTTTCATTGTTAATTCCTCGTGCTAAATATGTTCTGATCATGGCCCATGGGTGCAGGTTTTTCCTTTGCTTATGGGGCAGTTCTCTTCGAAAGAACAGGCTTTACTTGTATGGCAGTTTTTCTGCAGCATTCCTGTGATCCTGCTGGTGGAATTGTTGCCACGGATGATCTCCTTTCTTAGTCCAGAAAAACAAGTAGATGTTACTCGTTGTATTCAAGAAGTTGCACCTCAGGAAAAATCATTGCAAGAGGTACATCATGCTCTGGATTCTATGTTTGGATCAACGTTCTGATTGGTGGTCGCGCATTAACTTATTTTTGCAGGTTGTAGTTTTTTGGCTTCGTAGGAATGATCAGTCCTCTATGGGGGCTTTCACCAAAATTGGAAAAGAAGCACCCGACGGATTCAAATCTATGAAAATTATGCCTCAATTACAATTTTCTGGGAATGCTTTGAGAGAGAATGCGCAATCAAAGAGTACATATCATGTCCAAAGCAACCTCAGAAATAATGTGGTTGAGTGCTTCCATCTTTGGCATCGCGCTATCCAGAAAGATTTGAAAGAAATACTTGAAGAGGCATATCAAACAAGAAACTCAAGAGATTTTTCAGACATAGACTCATCAGTAGTCCGGGTGAAATTTCTTGCTGATGTCATAATATTCTACAGGTAATCGGTGAGCTGCTGACAGCACAGGTTCAACCCAAAAAAAAAAAAAAAATTGAGTAGATTATGCTTTTCTCTTCCATGAATTTTTGTTCCTTTGTCTTAATCTTCTTGTTCAACTTTATCACTAATAATGGAATGTTTTCTGGTGAACAGCAATGCATTGAAGAAATTCTTGGACCCTCTGTTAAATGAACTTGGCAATAGCCATCTGTCTACCTGCTCCAGTGAACAGTTCCCCATTGAAAGACGTATAGAAAGCCTACACCAGTTGCTACAACGCAATGCTGATAACAGTTTTCCTTTGTGCAAATTTGTAGAAAAGCTTTGCGAGGAACTTGAGTCTCTTGTGATGGATATTAGCAAACGCTTTTACTTTCAAGAGATAGAGGTAAAATGCTGTTTGCTTTGTCATTTTTCTTGCAAAGTTTTCAGATAGTACTGTAAGTACCGGCGGCCAACCAGCTATTATAAAAGGTTAACGTAGCCATTTGACATCCTTTAGTTTTTACCAGGTGTTTCCTTTTATTAGCAAGAACTGCAGCAATAATACACAGCAGCAGCTTTTGTATATGAGCCTCCATATGATGCCACTGGGACTATTAAAATGTGCCATTCCATGGTTTGCATCTCATTTATCTGAGAATGAATCCGATTCATTTCTTAGTGCCATAAACCCGGGTGATTTAGCCGATTCATCTTTTGCATCCCTCTTACTTGAATGGTTCCGCATGGGTTATTCAGATAAAACCTTCATTGAAAAGTTTGGGAAGAACTTGCAGAAAATATTCAGGAGTAGATGCTCTTTCCTACCTGAGCACATCAAAGAAGCTGTTAGCTCTTCATCCTTACTCTCTAACATGCAACCTTGTCAAGAATCCAAACATAATAAAACAGAACCAGTCTCCTCTAGCAAGGGGAAGAATCTTTTAATGCATTCTACGTCACGATCCTGCAAAGCTGAGATGTATGAGGCATCATACGCAAGTGATATAAACCTGCATGTATTTTTCCCTCGAACAAAAAGACTGTCTCACCCTTTTCCTATGCTGCCTGCTGGGGAGAGTTCTGCAACTTCCATTATTGATGATCCAAAGCCAGTGGACCTCATCTTTTTCTTTCACAAGGCTATCAAGAAAGATTTGGAGTACCTTGTCTCTGGTTCAGCCCAATTGGCTGAAAATATCATGTTTCTTGTAGAGTTCAGCCAGCATTTTCATCTTCTGTGGCTTCATTATCAATTTCACAGTGAAACTGAGGATGAAAATGCCTTTCCTGCACTGGAAGCAAAGGGAAATGTCCAAAACATTAGTTTCTCCTACATCATTGACCACAAGCATGAAGATAAACTTTTCAATGAGGTCTCCCTCATTTTAGAGAAGATGTCTAAGTTGCATATTTCAATGTCAAGCACTGATTCAAGCATACTGGATCACACAATGGTGAAATATAATCAGTTGTGCATGAAACTCCATCATACATGCAAACTGATGCATAAACTACTTTCCGACCATCTTCATCATGAAGAAATTGAACTTTGGCCTCTGTTTAGAGAATGTCTTTCTATCCAGGAGCAAGAAAAGATCATAGGACTCATGCTAGGGAAACTCGGAGCAGAATCATTACAAGATATGATACCCTGGCTTATTCGATCTTTAACTCCAGAAGAACAGCATGTCATGATGTCTTTATGGCGTAAAGTGACAAAGAACACAATGTTTGATGAATGGTTAGGGGAATGGTTGGAAGGATATGATATAGCTCATGTGGCAGACGAGTCAAATGCTGCATGTACTACAGATCCACTGGATATTATCTCGAGTTATCTGTCTAAAGATGCTCTCAGAAAACAAGATGACATATTCTGTGATGAGGACATTAAGTTTTCAAAAAAAGATAGCTTTGGTGCTAATACGGACGTGCTGGGAAAGTGTCACATAGATGATAAAGCAAAGGTCACTAATGAAGGTCAAAATAATGATGAATATTCAGAATATGGAAAATTTATCACTGACAGTGAAACCAAGAGATTCAATGAAGTGATTGATGTCAGGGTGAAGACAGGTAATCCGGGTAAACCTTTTCAATCAAGCCTGAAATCTGAGCATCATGAGCATCTTTTGACCATGAGCCAAGATGATCTAGAATCTGCAATAAGAAGGGTGTCTCGTGACTCATCCTTAGATCCTCAGAAGAAATCATATATAATCCAGAACCTGCTGATGAGGTCGGTAACCGTTCTTAATCATTACGGTTTTGAATATTGTTTCTTTCATTGAAAAGTGAAATGCATGATCCTTCTTAAAGATCGAGATGGTCTACTACCTTATAAAATGCTATACACCTTTCATATAACATATTGCCACATGGTTGAGATATAGATGATAATTTAATGATTGTTACAAATATCAGCCCACCAAAATATTTTCACTCACAGTTGAAGGCAGTTATGACAACATGTTTTTCCAATATTTTCTTTAGGTAATGTCTATAATAAGGTCAACATGCAGTTGGCAGATGCCATATAATCATGCTATTATTTTTTCCTTAAATGGTGCCTGTTTGTTCACTATGCACTAACAATATTAAAAAAATGACATCCATGATTTTCAGCCGTTGGATTGTTCAACAACAATTATGTCATACAAAAGAAACCATCACCAGTGCTGGAGAAGATATTCTAGGGCGGCATTCATCATATCGTGACCCTCTTAAAGTAAATTTTGGTTGCAAACACTACAAAAGGAACTGTAAGCTCGTTTTTTCCTGTTGCAACAAGCTTTATACATGCATACGTTGCCATGATGAGGAGACTGATCACTCAGCAGACAGGTGTACACAACTGTGAATAGGTTTTATATGGTGCTTTTTGTAGACTTGTTTCTCTCATTTCCTAACTTTTTTATTCTATGTTGCTTCTCTTGCACAGGAGAGGCATTACAAAGATGATGTGCATGAAATGCTTGGCTATTCAGCCAATCAGGCAAACATGCTCGAGTCCTTCTTGCAGCAGTTTATCCATGGCAAAATATTTTTGTAGTATCTGCAAATTGTTTGATGATGAAAGGTGAGAAAAATTGATGGACTTTTCTCAACTGTTTCTAAAGCTCTATTACTTGTTTCGTTGAATTTGGTAAAATTTCAACCTACAATAAGTTTTTTTTAATCCATTTCCCAAGCACGTTAATGCTCTATTAAGATTTCCTTTCTCTGCTTATACCAACTACCGTATCTATTACAACCAGTATTTATGGAATTAACTATTACGCTGGAGCTGCTATTTTGTATCAGCAACATATGCATTCAGTTGAAATAGAAAACACAAATGATGAATATATAGTCTTGGAATATAATTGCAGGAATATACTTTAAATTGAAAACTAAAATTTAAGAGACCACACAGGTGGCAGAAATGAGAAAAAAAGGTTGCTCAATAAATGGGCTGCCATTTTGCATAAATCTGTTATCTGGGCTTGGCATATCGGAATCTTATTTAAGTGGATGAACAGAATTAATAAATCTTTCTTCGCTGCATAAGTACATTAATTACATGAGTATTTTCTACTTGAAATCTTAACTGCTTAGACCGATCAATTACCTATCTAATAGCAACAAACGACAATTAGTCATTTAATGCCCTGCTGGCCCATCTGCTTGTTATTCCTTCCAATAATCTTTAAACTGTCTGCATGAATGGATAAATTCATGAGTTGGCAGGCAATTGAATATTTGATCATGTTCAGTCTTTACTCTGGGCTTCTGAAATTGAATTTCCTGGATTTCTTACACATAAATCTTTCACAGGGAAATTTATCACTGTCCATACTGTAACCTCTGCCGACAGGGGAAGGGATTGGGAGTTCAATACTTTCATTGCATGAATTGCAATGCCTGTATGTCAAAGTCTCTTTTGGTGCATGTATGCAGGGAGAAATGTCAGGAAGAAAACTGCCCGATTTGCCATGAATACATTTTCACCTCCAGCAACCCCGTTAAGGCCCTTCGTTGTGGTCATTTGATGCACTCAACATGTTTTCGGGTATTCAACTACAATTACTATCTATTTTTGGTCGTGGATATTTCACTTATTTATTATACAGTTTTCATGGTGCTTATGATGCTGTTGCCAGGACTACACATGCACTCATTATATATGCCCAATTTGTAGCAAGTCACTTGGAGACATGCAGGTACGATATCATGCAGTTTCCTTTTCTGCCGTTATTTCAGTTGAGATCAAAATGTACTTTTCCCTACTCCTAGTCCCTGAATCAAATATTAGTTTCCCATATATTTCTATAATATGTAAATGTCTAATCTACTCACAAGAGTATGTTAAATTTAACTCGATCTTTGATAAAACTGAAGTTCATGTGGAAGGAAATTTTATCAGCTTGAACTTAAAAGCTCCTGATTCTTTGTGATAAGTTTTGTTTGGACCAGTTCCAAGAAAATTCTTCTTTTGCCTACCATCTATTGTCATCTCCTCACAACGAATGTCTTGCTGATATTAGGCTTATCAATTACCAATCTTCAAAGGCTGTTGTGGTACTAGAGTTGATCTGACCTAGTAACTGTGAGATTCAATTGATATATGGAATCCTCTAAATTCCATGATTGTGGACTTGAAGGATCAGAGCTCATTCTTCTGACGTAGTAACTGTGAGATTAAATTGAAATATGGAATCCTCTAGATTCCATGATTGTGAACTTGAAGGATCAGAGCTTGTTCTCCTGTTCACGACTGCATAGTCTCTATTAGCTGGCACATGGTATACAGGTTTTAGATGCCACTAGCGCATCTATATCCTTTTTAAATTCCAATTTCAATAGGTTTCTCATTGCCATCAAAGATGTTCACTTCTACAAGGAAATCATTTCCTAGCCATAAACAGCATTGCGAAATTTCATCTCCTTGCACCATCTTGGATTTCTCTTAACTTTAATTTTGTTGTTTTCAAGGTTGCATGACACTCTCTCAGTTGTTTAAGAGGCTTTTCTTTTTAGTTGTTCAAGTGTTATTATTCATTAGGCAATTTAGTTTGATTTTCTTGGCATCATGCAAAAGTTTGAAGTTATGAAAGAATGTGTTTCAGGTGTATTTTCAGATGTTAGATGCACTGTTGGCTGAAGAGAAAATGCCAGATGAATATTCTGGCAAAACCCAGGTTCATGATGTTCCTGTCTTTATTCTCCAATGCCATGTTACCAAAAATATGTTTTTCTGATCAACTATAGATGGTATTGCAGGTTATACTATGTAATGACTGTGAGAAGAAAGGAACTGCTCCTTTCCATTGGCATTATCATAAATGCCCATTCTGTGGCTCGTACAACACTAGGCTTCTATGACTTGCGCAAAATGAGTCAATAGTTTCTTTTCTTCAAGTACATGTCGAAGAGCCAATCCCAGGTAGTTTGGGACTAAGTTTTGTATATTCACTGCATCATCACTTGCATTGGAAAAGATATCTTGAATCCAAAACTTCTGATTGTAAAGCTGTGGACACTTGCGAAATCAAGGTCTTTCCTAAAATATGATATCTTGAAAAATGAATTTTGTTTTCAAACTATTGTCATATCAGTATAATTGTTGTAATTTTCTGTTTTCTTAAGTTCTGCTGATTTCACGCATTCGACGGAGCAAAAGTTGTTTCAGTTTGCTTTTGATGTACTTATGTTTGTAATGGAAATTCAATAAGACTTGCTGCTCTATTTACCTACTGATGCCCAAATAAAAGTTAAACGCTAATGCTAACACCATGCTACCACCATCTCCCCAGTAAGCCCAACCTTTTATCATTCTGTTAGAAGATATAAATCAACTAGAATATGGCTTGTACTTGTTGTATTATCAGGGATCATTACTTACAGACATCTGCACCTCAATATCAGAAATCAAAGTCAAATCCTCTGTTCCTTCATGTGCTACACCGGTCCATAGCTGCTGCATTATTCCTGAATTGTCATGATATCGATTTTAAAGTAACCTCTAAGCTTTACATTAATCTTAAAGTGCAATTTATATTGGTTAAATGTGCTTTTGTATAAGCTAATTAATATGCAAATCGATTCTTGAATGCTTGAACAACACATACTTATATATTGTCCGACGAAATTTGATCAGCATGCAGGCATTAAAATAAAAGTTATATATTGAAAAGAAGATGACATGATGAAGTGGATAATTGATTCTAAAATTAATTATAGAAATTTAAAGTTCTACAAAAGGGGTTTCAAAAGGTTCAAAATTGTAGAATGTACTCTATGAAATGAATTAAAGGAAAGGTAAAAAAATTGAAAAATTTGAAACAACAGTACTTTTTCTCAGGTTCACTATCAAAGCATAATTAATGGGGTTGTTTGCGTAACTCATAATTCCTCAATTGACACTAGTAAGACTAAAGCATGCAGCAGCACTCTTCAATTCATTCTCAGCAACATGCTCAATAGATTGTGTTGTGTCCTTCAATGATTCTTCCGAGCTGAAACACCACAGAAGTTTTTATAAATCAATTTCAGATACCAGCTGAAAGTTAAACATTACACATACTACAAACATGTCTGTCAGGATAATTCATGCAATTAACAGCTCAATGTTGAAGAAACAGCAGCAGAGCAAGAAACTATATATATACCTGGACTCATATGCTTCTTTAGAATCAATGTATGATTGCCTGTCATCAATAGTATCAAAAAATGGATGAATTTCATCATAATCCTGGACAACCTGCTGGATAGCTAGTGGTTGTGTGGCAACCAACTGAGACTGAATTGCCATTGCATTGTTAGTATTATTAGTAGCAGCATACTGATGCTGCTGAATCCATAACGAATTCCCTAAATGATCCTTAGAAGAATCTAAGTAACCAGAGCTGTAACCAGCATTGCTGCTATTAGAGTAGGAATGCTGCTGCGATATAGGCAAACCATTCACAGCAGCATTGTATGGCTGAGGAGTAGTAGCATTGTGACCGAAAAGCGAAAGGGCATTACAAGGAGGAGCCATGCCTAATTCTAATTGTGAGGCCATATCATCAGTTAAAGAAGACATCTGATGCTGATGATGTTGCCTATACATCTCAAGCTGTGAATGAACAGAATGGAGTTCTTCTTCAGCTTGCCTAATCTGATAGTGTAGCTGACAGATGATGCCCCAGCAGCCATGAACAGGAAACCTGTCACGAATATTTGCTTGGTAAATAATAGAACGCATTGCTTCTTGCTTTTGAGATACATCAAGAGCTTTGAGTATCTTAATTATGTTGCTTACACCAAATAATTTATGGGCATTTTGAAACATTTTTGGTTGATCAGGTGGGAAGTAAGGTGCTAACGGACACTCAGAAGAGCATTTTCTTCTTTGGTATTTGCACGCAGCACAGGCTTGGCTGGCGCCACCCTTAAGGGTCATATTTTTAGCATCAAAATTCTTGAAACAAGCAATGCTTGATTCTGTTTCTGTTGCTGTTTTTGTGCTTGCTTGTTGTATGAGTGGTGGAACAAGAAAGAAGAAGCTGATGATTATGATAGTGATGGTGATAAAGAAAGGGAAAAAGCAGAAAAAAAAAAACAAAGAAAAGATTGGCAGGAGGATGATGTTGAAACTGAAAAGGGTAGACATTTGTAATGCTGAACAGGTTTGATATGAGCGGATTTAGTGGGAGAGAAAGACTGAGTAAAAGAGAAGATTGAATATTGGAGAGAGAGAGCGAATATTTCGGAGGTTGGAGTGCTGTTTCTTTCAAGTATTATATGACCGTTAGTGACAAATGTTGGTAGTTTAGCAAAGTCCTATTTTTGGGTTGGCATCTATTTATTGCTGAATCTTCATGTATCATTATCATAAATACGTGGGCTTGCCTTCTAATCTTTTTCCATGCAGCTTTTAGAGCCAGATGTCTATCCTCACCATATCATAGATGTATAAGTGTTACTTTTCTTTTTTATATGTAGATTTGCATGCATGTCTATTTATATCAAATACCAACAAAGGATTAACCCACCACAAAGCATTTTAAATATGAAACTATGGAATCAATTATTGATTTTTTTTTAATCTCGTACTAATAATATTTATTATCCACTAAATTCTAACTAATTCAGTTCGATTCGATTCAATAATTTTTAATTTTTGAAGAAGTTGATTTGCACCCTTTTGTTTTTGTTTACCAAAGTATGTGTTTGTACGTATAAATTAAGGTTTGTGGAGATTAAATTGCTGTTCAAAGACTAAATCAATCTACAGGTTATGAACTTTATTCAAAATTAAACATTGTGGTGGTTATTTGGATACTTGCAAATTTGATGACAGTGCTACAACAGGCTGTAAATTTTTATTTCCGTACAATAATATTGCAGAATGGCAGAATGCAGGTACCTTCCTATTTCAATTTTAAATTTAAAAATATGTTAGATTTGTTTTATGAATTACTTCTTCATCAATGCAATGAAATTTTCAAAGAATTTTTTTTAAATAAAATAATAACAAAACGAGGCTTGAAACTGAATTAAGGTGATATTTGCTCTTTTTATACTTTTTGCCAAAAAAAAAAAAAAGCACTTTGATTAATATGTTCTGTTTCTTTTGAGAGCTCCTTTAATTTTTATGTAAAGAGCAAATATCACCCTAAATTTAGTGTGGAATGAAGATAATAAATTTTTAAGTATGGCTTAAATTTGGTCAATAATTTGTACTTTAAAATTATTTTTAAGAAAATAAATGATATATGCTTTGAAATAAATATTTTTTAAGAATAATTTTAAAAATAATTTTACACTTTAAAATAAATTTTAAAATAAAACATTAATTGATAAAAAAATAAATAAATATTTTGAATTTTAAAAATATTTAGAGTTTAATTATATTAAGAACTTTTTTTATACTTTATATAATCCCACAAATTAAAGTTTAACGTCTATTAAGCAGACGTAAGAGTTAATTTGAATTATTTTTAAAAGTTTATGGATTTTAATGAATCGACACCAAATTTTTTTGTGATATTTTCAAACTTTTATAGATATTATATAGAAGAACACATGTATTTTCCTACTTCAATTTCAATTTAAAAGTATATCGAATTTATTGTATGAAACTTCTTCGTCAAAGTCAGGTGTCTTCCATCTAATTTAATCTCAATTCAAAAACATGTTGAATTTATTGTATGGAACTTCTTCACCAATGTAATGAAATTTCCAAAGAAACTTCTTTAAAAATAAAATAATAATAATAATAAACGAGACTTTTTTTTTGAAAAGAAATGCAGAACTTCATTAAGACAACAAATCCAAATAGAGAACATCAACAATAAATTTTGGGGCTGCTGCACCCAAATCACAGGACGACCTGTCAAAGAATCACAAACTCTAGCTAAAGAATGAGTTACATGATTCGCAGATCGTCTAATAAAACAAAAGCTAACTAAAGGTAAGCTTTGAAGAAGATTCAAACAATCATCAATAATCAACCCAAAAGGAGAAGCATCTGGACACCGATGCTGTAGATCTTGAAAAACAATCAAGGAATCCATCTCCACAGATACCGAACC
>CATIWK010781254.1:0-12792 GCA_949634005.1 Mallotus japonicus
AATTATTTAATTATAATTTACAATAATATTTATTTAATTATGAACTATAAAAAAATTAATTATATACATTTAATTTTAATTTAAATGAAGTTATTTGTTATTAGTTATTTTTAATAAGAGTAAAATAGTCTAAACAAAAAAAATACAAATCAGCTATCGGCTGATTGGAAAAAGCTTCAAAATAGAACTTTTCAAATCAGCAACTGTTTTGAATAAAATCAGCTATCAGCTGCTGATTTTGGTGTTTTACCAAACACCTAAATTGTAGCTGATTGAGGAAAAACCTCTATCAGCTACCCCAAAAAGCTAAACCAAACGCCCCCTAAATTGATACAAGTTTTGCACTATTTTAATATTTCTACACTAATTTGATCTCCAACTTTTTTTTTTTGGAATAAATTTGATCTCCAACTCATAACACCAATTTTCATAACAAAAAGAATATTTTATGTATATTTTTTTATATCTCTTATTTTTATTACTTTCTTACTTTTTATTATCTTTACAAATATATCTATACTTTTTATTTTATACATATTCATCCAATTTAAATATTATTAATATTTATTTATAAATAAAATATTTTTAATATTTATGCAGTTTTTTAGTAATTGTATGATGTTTTAAGATTTATGTAATGTTTGATAATGTATTAATATTTATGTGAATATATTATACATAAAATTAATAATATATGTAATTAATAAAAAATAATCATATTAATTTTAAAAATATAAATAATAATACATTCAAATAATTTTATATTTTTTAAATAAACAAAATAATTATCCATGAAAAAGAAAATAAAATAATGTAAAATTGAAATTGGCCTTAAATATTGCAACTGTAAAAGTATATGACTCATTTTATAATTAAAAAAAAAGTGAACAGTGCACAACGAAATTATTGTGGCACTGTTCACCAACATCAAATTGATGTTGGTTTTGGCATGGGATTGGAGCCATCCCACGCCAAAACACACTCCAATTTGCTGATTTGATGTCAGTATTGGAGATGATCTAAGGACATTTTGAAATGAAAGATTCGAATTTTATTGCTATAGAATTGTAAAATTATTTCTATGTAATTTTTTTTTAAAAAAGAATTATTCCTATTTCACAACCAATCAATATTTAAATCACTTGACTTTCTCTATTAGAAAAGTTGAAAACTCCTTTCAATAAAATATAAATAATAAAAAGCTGAAAACATTTAAATGTGGATGAATTTAAGGACAATGGGTTTCAACTAGAAATTATCAGTTGTTGATTCTATGGACAGAAAGTGAAAATTTTTAGGGGCCACTCAACCATATAATTATGGAGCAACTTTCTAAATATAACTCTCAATTCATTATCTTTAGTTGTACTCCCCCACTAATTATCTCATCAATCCAACTTATATCCAACCATCAACTCTTTTTATTTTTCTCTTTAAAAATAGCAATTACATGATATTACAGATCCATTCTAATCTAAATTTTATTTTCACTTCTAGATCATTTATTCTAAAAAATCATAAAATTACAATTATATATAAGAAAGTATTTGAATTTTAAATTATAATAAGGAAAGTAATTAAATAATTACATTGATAGAAATTGATATATATGTATATATATTCTAAAAAATTAGACAAATAATTATTAAGATAAACTGAAAGAAAACCATCCTCATTTAAGTAATATTTTAAATTTAAATCGTGGTACATACAACAACATTTAATTAATAGCGGATTTGAATCGTAATATATGTATAAATCAGTTGTTAATAGATATTTATCGTCTTTATAATTCTATTTAGATAGTTAAAATTTGGTAAATTTTTTTTTTTTTTTTAAAAAAAATTATCACCTGTGGTGTTGACCATTATTGATTAAGTTAGATTATGAAAAAAAAAAAAAGCTAATTAATTGTTTAAAAAAGCAAATAAAAGTAGGTACTTTCTACACCCTGGAAAGGCTATATAAAAGAACCATGCCAGGGTGCACCTGCATGCAATCAACACAAATCTTTTTTGTTATTTTTTTTCTTTTCAAGTAGATATTTTCTATTTTTTATGAGATTATAAACTTTTTAATTTTTGAAAAAGGAAAGCTTTGAAAAGTAAATGTAGGCGAAAATTGCTCCCCTCCATGATCCCATAATTAGCATGTCTTAAAAACATACACAATAACATAACATTCCTTTTTCTTCTCTTTTGTTCTTGTTGCACGTTTCATGCCAGTCTCTCTTTCTTTCTTTTTTTTTTCTCTGTTTCTTGATTTATTGATTTAAAAGAATTCTTTAACTCTCTGAGTTTTTTAAAGAAAAGGGTATTGGGTTCCATGTCTGCATGTAACCTTATTTAAAGAAAGGGAGATCATAGTTTTATATGCAAAAGAGCTTAGGGGTTGCATGCATGTCTTTTTGGTCTATACATATGTTTTCTGATATAGGGAAATAACAGGAAAAACAACAAGGGAATTACCAAAGAAAAGAAAAAAAAAAAAAATAAATATGCTACAGAGGGCTGCAAGTAATGCTTATTCATGGTGGTGGGCTAGCCACATCAGAACTAAGCAATCAAAATGGCTAGAACAAAACCTTCAAGGTATGTACATTTCTTTAATGATCACAGCAATTGGGTTTTCATAGTTTATATCATATCAGATTTTTTTATATATATTCTAATTTATTTGATGCAACATTTTTATGTTCTTGTTCAATGTTGACAAGTTTGAAGCTAACTTTAAAGGTTTTTAAAATTTTTTTTTTCTGGGGCTCAATTATGGGCAAGATCCATTTTTCTTGAATTTGATTTAATGGGGAAGGGCTTTGATTGTTTCTGTTACCAGAATTACGTTGTAATGGTTCTGCGCTTGACAGATGTGGAAGAGAAGGTGCAGAGTGTGCTCAAACTTATAGAAGAGGATGGAGATTCCTTTGCAAAGAGAGCAGAAATGTACTACAAAAAAAGGCCAGAGCTGATACATTTTGTGGAAGAATCTTATCGAGCTTACAGGGCGCTGGCTGAACGGTACGATCACATATCAACAGAGCTGCAAAATGCCAACAACACCATTGCTTCTGTTTTCCCTGAACAAGTACAGTTCGCAATGGAAGATGAGGATGATGAATCCTCACCTAGATTCCCAAAGAAAGCATCTGAACCCACAAAAGCAAACATCCCAAAAGTACCCAAGATTCCAAAAGCGTTGAAGGCTATCTTCACCCCGGATTCGAAGAAATTACAATCCAAGAAGTCAATGAAAACAATAAATCAGCCTGCAGTTGCTAAATCTGGTTTGAGCAAAGCTCAGGGGCTTCAGGAGATTGACAGGCTTCAGAAACAGATTCTTGGTTTACAAACTGAGAAAGAGTTTGTGAAGAGTTCTTATGAGGGTGGCTTAGCAAAGTATTGGGAGATTGAACAGACAATCACAGAAATGCAGGAGAAAGTTTGCATTCTGCAAGATGAATTTGGTGCAGGCACAGTCATTGAAGATGATGAGGCTCGGACATTGATGGCATCTGCAGCCTTAAAATCATGCCAGGATACACTGGCTCAGTTGCAAGAGAGACAAGAAAAATCTGCAGAAGAAGCCAAACTTGAGAACAAAAGGATAGACGATGCCCGAGAGAAGTTAAAGTCTCTCAAGGTTGCCTTCCTACATGATGAGGTCAGTCAGGAAAATTCCGAAGCGAAAGATAGATCTGCAGAAACAGTTGGAGATATGAAAAGTTTAGACCAAGAACCGAATGGTGTCACACAAGAGAGAGAGGATTTGGAGCTTTTGCGTGTGAAAATTAGTGAACATTTTGAGGTTGGAACAAATTCATCTCTTACTGTTTCAGAACTTGCAGAGAAGATTGATGAACTCGTGAATAAGGTGATTAGCCTAGAAGCTGCAGTATCATCTCAGACTGGTCTTATACAGAGATTGAGAACGGAGACAGATGAGCTTCAAGCACAAATTGGAATCTTGGAGGATGACAAGGCAGCACTGATCAATGGCAAAAACGATTTGAAAGGCAAGCTGACGGAAATGGAGGAGAAATTGTCCGGAATTCAAGAGCTAAACCAAAGTGTTGAAGATCAGAATAACAATCTCCAAATCCATTTTACTGAAGCACATTACAATCTTGACAACCTCAACGAAAAACTGCATACTGTTAAACCAGAAGAAGAGCTTCAGGCTACACTGCAAACAGATGGGATCCATGAACGGCGGGAGGAGCTTAGAGGACAGGAAAATGCAGTGAAACCTGATTACTTTCTTAATGAACCTGTGAAGCCATATGGGGAGCTCAAGATTTTGGACTCCTTACAGAAAGAGAAAAAATCTGTTGCTGAAGACACTGAGGCAGAATTGAAAGTAAAGGAAGAGAAACACAATGCTGATGAGTTCGATGTTTCAGGTAGTTCACATGAAGAATCCAGAGGACAAACAAGTGCACAGGATCCTGATGGGAGTCTTGATGGACAACAGAAGGTGAAGCCACTTGAGCAGATTGAAGTTTCAGACTCTCCACAGAAGGAGAAGGCCACAGATGACAAAGAAGAAGAGGAAGCGATAAAAGAACAAGAGCACAGCACCTCCAACATCAATCAAAGAGAAAATGGGAGTCCACTGCAGAAAAGTAATGATTCTGAAAATCATCTGGAGAAATCTCATGACATGAAAATGGGGGAAAAAGCCAATAAGCAAGGTTCATCCAAGACTCTGAATGATTACCTTTCTGATGAAACACAGGAGCAGGCAGCAACTGAAGAAGATGAGCCAGATTGGAAGTATTTGTTCATGAGTGGAATGGAAAATAGGGAGAAGTTTCTATTGACGGAGTACACTACAGCTCTTCGGAACTTTAAGGATGTTAAGAAGAAGCTCACAGAAAGAGAGGAGCAAAATGCAGATGTACACAAAAATGGGGACGGCCTTTTTGATATTACGCTGCAGTTGAAAGAGCTGAAGAGTGCTAACGCCAGGAAGGATGAACAGATTAGACTCTTACGACAGAAGCTGAGCCTTTTCCAAATAAGCTTAGGTGACGATAATGAATCTGAGAAATCAACCTTGACAGATTCCTCAACAATAGATAGAGAAGTGATCCTGATGGACCAGGCAGAAATGTCACAGATTGAACAAAAATTCCGGATGAGCATTGATGAAGTGTTAGAGGAGAACTTGAATTTCTGGTTAAGGTTCAGTGGTACATTCCATCAAATACAGAAATTTGAAACTGAGGTAAAAGACTTACAATCTGAGTTGGTGAAACTTGATAAAAAGAAAAAGAAGGAAGATGGTAGCTCTAGCCATTCTTATTCTCTGAAATCTGATGCAAAGCCGCTGTACAAGCATTTTAGGGAGATACACGCAGAATTAGGAGTGTGGCTAGAAAAGGGTGCACTTCTGAAAGAAGAATTAAAGAGCAGATTCTCATCACTGTGTGACATTCAAGAAGAGATAACAGCTGCATTGAAGGAAAGTGCTGAAATTGATGACTTCAGGTTTACAAGCTACCAAGCTGCAAAATTCCAAGGAGAGATTCTGAACATGAAACAAGAGAATAACAAGGTTGCAGATGAATTGCAGGCTGGCTTGGATCATGTGACAACACTCCAGCTTGATGTTGAAAAGGCTCTAGCCAAGTTGAATGATGAATTCAAGCTTTCAGGATCAAAGCATCAACCAGGCTCACCACTGCATCATTTAGAAAGCCGGGTTCGGGTTCCTTTACGATCCTTCATCTTTGGCATCAAACCGAGAAGGCAAAAGCATTCATTCTTCTCCTGTGTCAACCCAGTACTGCAAAAAAAATACAATGGTTTTAAATCAGGGATTAATGTATAAATGGATACTGTTCTGAGTCGCTGTATTTGTGTTTCCTTCATTTATTTCTTATTAAATTCTTTTTTTACTTATTGTATTTTTAAGAAGCTGAAGCTGAAGCTTCACGTTGATTTTGAAAGACAGTGCATGCTTTCATTCTACTGTAGATGTTTATAGTTAATGGAAACAGCAGGAAAGGAATACTTCAGCTTTTTCTTGTGTCAGATTCATGTTATTCCAATGTATGTTTTCATCATCCTATGAACAAAACCTGGGTCAAAGACCATCAACTTACTATTGCTGTGTTGGCTTCAGAGGGCTGTTGCCTACCATTTTTGGTCCATATAGGTCCTCTCAGCATGCTTTAGTTTGTGTTGAGAATATTGGCTCAGAGTACCTGTTGTGTTCAAGAAATTCTGCATGTGATTGGATTTTTTATAAGCCTCTTTAGTCTTTACAAACATGATTTTCAAGATATAATCCCAGCATTGCTCCAACTTACCCGTAAGTTAAGAATTGGAGGCTTGCTCCACAACACTAGTAGTTAGGGGTGTCCATCGGACGGGTTTGGACAGGTCAAGTTTTCATTTTTTTCAAAAGTTTAAAACCGATTCGAAAACTGAAATTCTTTGGGTGCAGTTTTCGACTAACTGACTAACTAATAAAAAAACCAAAAGAAATAAAAGAAAAAAAAACTTCCTAATAGTCTAACAGAGTTGTGTTGCGCGTCTTTATGCTTGGGATCCTTGGTTCGAGCTCGTTAATTAGTTTTTTTTTCCAAATATGAAGAAAAAGTGCTACCCAACCTACAATCTCATATTATTTGTTAAAATGCCTCACCATTTTGTGTAAGCATCCTATTAAAATATTTTAGTTATATATATATATATATATATTATTGATAAAGTTTGAATTTTCTATCAGATCGATTCCAGCAGAAAACTTATAAATTTACAAAAATAAAAACCGAATCGAACTCAATTCAGTTCCGAATCAAATATTCGGAATGAGCAGGCTTTGCTCAGTCCTGCTAGAAGTTGCTTTTAATGTGGACGTAAGTGTCTAATTTGCCATTTCTCTATGTGCACTCTTTTGAAAAGTTCTTTCTTTCATGTTCAAAACTTTGAAACTGTATATATTATTGGATGCTACTTCTTCTAATGCAAATTGTTTGTTACCAACAAAACAAAACAAAACAGAGACCAAAGTTTCTGCAATTTTGGCAATAGCATGGACAAAAGTTGAAGAGTTAGGACTACAGCCCAAGAAACTTAGCTTTTTTTTTTTTTTTTTTTGTCTTTGGGGAGGGGGATGGGGGAGATCGAACCTCCCCTTACAAGGATGCCAATTCCTTCCCGCGCCTGGGTGCTTAACCACCCCGCCTAGGCGGGATTGACCCCAAGAAACTTAGCTAAAAAGTGACATCTATCATAAATTGCATTTCGTTTTGAGAAATGCTGCCGAATCGGTGAAGGTTAATTTTACATATTTTAGTAGTTTGCTTTTTCAACTTCTAAATTAAATATTTAACAATTGTTTTTGCCAAGTACAATCGAGAGTGGAAAAGAAAATTCGATATCAAATCTTTCATAATTACTGTGAAGACTTTGACCATTAAATTAAAGCAACACAAATAATTACTTAATACTAATACTCAGATGTTTAAATAATTTCTTTTCAACTTATAAAATTATTATTGAAATATCTCAAATAGTATTGAAAAATGTTAATAAGTTTTATTCTTAACAAATTAAAACATCACCTGTAAAGTTTTGATGTAATGATTAAGTCTCCTAGATGATTCGAGATCGAATTTCCTTTTTCCCTTTCTTAATTTCTCATGTCCGATGTTCAAAAAGTTAAAAAGATAAACTAATAAGTCAAACCTCCTATAGATATTAGGGATGATTAGAGATCAAAATTAACCCAATTAGTAATACTTGATGTAAGAATTCTTTGTAAATATAGTTATTTTACTCCTCGACAACAGATCTTTTGACTACATAACTGCAATTTACAATTTGTAAACAGAATCACACATTTAACAAACTAAAAACTCACTTGCAGAACATCTTTCTGTTTTTTAGCATTGCGTCTTTCCCCATGCATTGTTGGGCTAAAGGTTAGTTTATTTCAGTGCAGTAAATGACACCTCCGATGCGACCTTAGCTCCTCTTCCCTTGGCCATGTAAAGGCCTATGTGATGCATCAGCTCCTGCCATAACACACACGGTTGTTAACTTTTAACGTTAGAAACTAGCTAGCAACAAATCTCATGTTTTTTTTTTTTTTTTTTGGCTTAATAGGAAAATTTCACTCCTGCAACCATCAAAATTGAATCCATATTTTTCCAATACCGTGAAAAATATTTTACTATTTGATTACTCAATTTTCGACTGTACACCGTCTTTTTTACAACTCACATTTTCAATATGCAAGAGGACTACCACTATATTCAATGGTCGGTCTTCCTTCAACGGTTAAAGCATGGGACATATGTAGGTTGAAAATATAGGCTCAAACCCCTATTTCTCTTTGCACTCTCTTTTCAATGTGGCACGGGAATAACCACGGGATGAAAAAAAAAAAGGTTGCTCACTATCATTTAAGAGTCGCAAATAAAATCACCTTCATCAAAAGCTAGGAATTGGCAAAAATAATTGCACATAGAAGACCTCATCATTTAGATACTTTATATATTTTTTATGCAGGATTGATAGTTTCACCAATTGACTTGAACCAATACATTAATTTTTAAAATTAGACACTAAATTATTGTAAAAAAAAATAAGATTTTTTTTTGAAATGGGATTACAACGTATTGGTTTTAAAATTTAAAAAAGTTGACTTTTTCTTCTAATCGTCACCATTTTATTAAATATATTATTATAGTGCTACTAAATTATTATTTTATAACAACTTGATTAAACAACTGACAATCGTCTTTGTTTCAGAAGAAGAGACTTATTTTTAAACATTAAGTCACTCTCTATAACTACAAATACTTTTATTTACACAACTTGTACTAAATTTTTTGATGCAAGACATAATTTTTCTCCATAAAATAATATGTGAAAATTTGAGAGACTTGCATCATCTGAAGTATAAGATTATTCATATGTTGTTGTATAAAATGAAATGAAATATCATAGACCAGCCATTACTTTGCTTCTTTGGTAGAGTTCCAATATGGAGGGTTTAAATAATATTTGTTTTATAGTTTAGTTGGGAGATTTCTAGATGAGTATATATATGGCATGGCACTTGGCAGTACACAAATAAAGTAGTGGCAATTGGCATACCACGTAGCAGGTTTATTTCTTTAAAGATTTTGTATATATAGTGGGGTAAAGTCAAGTAGCCACATGCCAAAGTTAAGAGTAGCTTATGGAGGCCATGTGCCCAAAAGAACTGAGACCAGTTTCAGCTCCACTGTCTATTTTTTTTTTACAATGGTCAATGATATATAGTAAGTACAGATAGCTGTTAGTAATTTTATATGGGATTATCTCTCTCTCTCTCTCTCTCTCTCTATATATATATATATATATATAAACCAACAATAATGTTGGCATAGCTCATTTTGAATAAAATTTACTGAAAACAATTTCTCTTGAGATAGTGTGAGAGATCTCAAACTCAAACTGCAGACCCCTCACACAGCCATGTGCTGGGGCCTGGATTGTCTATTTTGCTTGTAACATATCAAATGTTACTTCACTTGGCATGAGAAGACAAAAAGGTCACTACAGACAATTAAGTGCAAAACGAAGAAGAACCATATCTATATACATAACTGAAACAGAGGTCAATAGTGGATAATTAAAATATAGATATATGTGCAAGTAGAGGTGAATTTGCATTATTATAATTCCAAGGAAATAATAACAAGCAACCTAAAGAGGCATGAATTGATTAGCAGAAAGTCCTACACTCCAGAGACTTCATGATCAAAATCATGAGTTCAAGATTTATCTATAGCAAGTGAAATATCATTTGAATAAGTTATAAATTGGAATAAAGTTAGGTTTAGTTTGATGGGTTCTATTCGTGTGACTCCAATGTAATTCTCTTACCGTATGCAATTCAGCTTGCATGTGAGTTATGAAGCAGATAAAAAATGTTTGTCCACAACTCTAATATTTATGTCCTAAGGAGTAATTGCAGGCAAAACTTGAACAATGAATCAAAACAGCGTACCTGAGGATGTGCAATGGCACCTTTGAGATCTCTGGCAACATGAATTGGAAGGTCAAAGGTAGCACAGGCTTTAGAATAGACAATTACATCCTGGAGAGGAGCAACAAAGCCACGATTTCTAGCAGATAGAGCTGAACTAACAAAATCCAACACGCATACATCTGTGCATATTCCTACCACCAGTATCTGCAATAACAAAAATGTCCCACATCAATCAGACTAAATATAGTTCAAAATATTTCTCAATCATTTATCTATGGCCAAAAGAATGTACTGATTGTGTTTGAAACAGTATTAATGATAAAATCAACAGTCATTTCTAGATATATTACTCGAAAGAATAAAAAAAGATCAGAAATTGTTAATAAAAAGCATGCAGCTTCTAAAGAAAAAAACAAATGGAACTTACAACTTTGATTTGATTATTTTTAATCCAATCTACAAACAAATTGGAGCCATCTTTTTCAATGCAACCAAGATACCCATCAATGCAATCCTTGCATCTAAGAGTAACATTAGCTTCATTCTCCAACCACTGCAATTCTGCATATACGTATGCCAAAAATGTATATAAGAGAATATACATACATACATATATAGGGAGAGACAACAAGGCAACATAAGACAACAAACAAAACCCAAAAATTTAATAATAATAATAATAATAAAGGTCGCATTGAAGTCAATACAAAATTAAAATAAACACGTAATAGACCTGGAACAAGTCTTGCTTCATCAGTTCCAGCAAAACAGTGAGGAGGGTAAGGAGGTTCAGGAATATCAGGATCATGTGAATCTAGAAAAGCAAAAACAGGCCATTTCTTGTCACAAAAAGCTCTAGCAATCCTCACAGATTCGTTAACCATTGCAGATATTTGCTTGTCAGGCTGTTTTGGTGCCTGTACATACATCCAACAAACTTTTTAAAACAAAACAAAACAAAACGTTACGCACATAAAAAGCACAAAAAATTTAAATAATATTAAAGATTCTTCTCCACTTCACCAAATTGCCAGCACCAACTGTACAGAAGCCATTAACTATATCGACAAGAACGAGGCCGGTCTTTAGATCATCATTGAGAAGCAAAGATTCTTGTTGAACGGGAAGCTCCTGCTTCAATAATTCAATTGTGCCAGATGATACCATCTTCGTCTTCTGATTCAAGAAAAGAAGAGTATGTTTCAGTGAAGGAAAAGATACAAATAACAGAAGTGGGTGTTGTGCGGTGTTTAGAGATTTTAAATGGAGGGTTTGTTACCCACCATAGAAATAAAAGTTGAATGATTTGGAGAATTAAATGGTTAAAAGATTTGATTAGGTGAATGAAAATTGAGGTAAGAATGGACTATTTGACCAAATAACAACTTGGATAGTGGATACTTTTGGAATCTTGGATTGATTGTTGCGTTCCAAAACATGACAACAATTTTGGGGGAATATATTTGTTTTAGTTTTTTCTAAATGAAAATAATTAATTTTTAGTAGATATTTTTATTGATAGGGTTGACAAATTTTTTTTAATAGAATTTAGTAGTCAATCTGCACTTTACATGAATTATAAAATAATATATGTATTTTAAAGTAATTTCTTAAATTATTTTAATAATTAAAAACTACATATTAATTAAACATAAAAAGTGAGAACTCAAAATTTATTGTAATAATTTTATTTGGTTATTTTTTACTAAGAGTATATATATATATATATTAGGGGTGTGCAAAACTTCTAAATAAATTGAACCGACCTAATTTGGTTTGGTTCAATTTACTTGGTTAATATTTTTAATTTTTAAACCAAACCAAATCAAACTAAAATTTTAGTTGGTTTGATTTTATACTTAAAAAAGTTGGTTAACCGAATTAACCAAATAAATCAAAATTTAATATAATTTTTATTTTTTTAAATATAAATATCATAATAATTTAATAAAAAATACTAAAATAATTTATATTTTTAAAAATCAATTTGATTGAATTAGTTCAATTTTCATTTGAAAATTTTCTATTTTTCAATTCAGTTCAGTTCGGTTTCTAATTTGGTCCAATTCAGTTAGGTAAAAAAAATAGCCCAAAATCGACAAAACTAACTGAATACACATCCATAATTAATATATATAGTAATAATAATAACTTAATAAATAGAATAAAAGAAAAAAATAAAAAATGGTTGAAAAGTTAAATATTTCTTACTTTTTATGTTAAATATAAAAAGAAAAAGATGTTTTAGTCAAAATAAAACATATAATTTTTTATGAAAGAAAAATGTAATGTTTTAGATGTAATAAAATTCAAATGTTTTATATAATATATATATTTTAAAATAAAAAAAAATATTTTTTTTTGTATTTTTATATTATGAATTTTAATAATTTAACATATAAGTTTTAAAAATGAATGTTAAATTATGAAAAGAGATGCCTATCAAATTTTAAGGTTAATGACTTTGGATATCAAAATTTTTTATATGTATATTGTACTCCATTTCCCAACTCAGATTCCTTTGGTTTTTATAAAATTTCCGTCTTTTTTATTTCTTTTGACTTTTATTGGGTAGACCAAGTTCAATGGTCCCCAAATTTGATCAACAGTTAGAAGAAGAAAAATAAAAAAGCAAAACTAAGACTGAAGGAAAAAGTATTCAAATATTTGGAAAAGAATCTTTAACGTTTGCTTCCTAACTATGTCCCATTAAAGACGTTGCGTGCCGCTCAGTTATGAAAGAGTTGTATAAGCCCAAAAAATCCATGTCCTCTAGCATAGTCAGGTCTTTAATAGAGA
>CATIWK010781530.1:0-13939 GCA_949634005.1 Mallotus japonicus
GTTTAAGGAGCAGCTCCTACCAGAGGGTTATTATTGGGGTGCAGTATCTAAGGCTACAAAAGACTATTACTAGGAAGAATTTAACGTTTTGTAATATAAATTTTATATTTTGAATTATTATTATTATTTTGAGTAATTTCACCTTATTTAACTAAATTGTAAAATTTACTTCATTTTGCAGAAGCATATTCGGATGCTCAAATATATAATGTTTGGTTGAAAAGCCATAGGGTGCCATTATAACAAGATCCTTTATAGGTGGAGGAATTCAAGATCTAGTAAAGGAGATTTCATTCCACAAATAATATAAGCTAAGTGGAAATCCTATTGGACTACACGTGGTTGGCAGGCTAAATCCATTGCTGCACGTAAGAACCAATTTGGTGAGACAAGTGGGAAAGGTAATGGTTGCTCAAGGCATAAGGGTGATTCTTTATCAACTGTTAAGCATACTATTAGAATGGTAAAAGCTTTAACTTATTTTTAATTTAAAAATTATATAAGCAATTTTTGTCATGATTTTATATAAATTTTTGAATTTAATATTTTGACATCATTATTTTTAGGAGAAAGGATTTCAGCGTCTAGTTAGCTCATGCGATGTTTTTAAAAGCTAAATAAAAAAGAATGAATATTCATTGATAAAAATTCAAAAGACATCAATGTAAGTTTTTTAATTAATCATTACTTTTCTACAACAAATTCAATATTAATTAACTAATTTATTATTGCCAATTCAATATTAATTTCATTAATATAACATATAGGATAAGATGAAGGCTATGATAGTTGTTGCTTCTTAGCCACATAAAGGAAGTTTAAAGACTCCAGCTATTGACGTAACTCACTTATATTTAGAAGAAGTTAGTGGAGATAAGAAGCGACGAGTATATGGTCTTGGCTCAAAGGCAAAAATATTCTACTTACAAACTCCTATCTTACACATAGGATATGCATCTTCTGATCATATTGTGGAGGAGAATCTTATGCAGATTAGTGAGGAGCAGGAGATGATGCATCAAGAGTATGAGCAAATGCACCAAGAATGGGAGGAAATGGCTAAGAGGTAAAAGGAAATATCCAAGTAGCAGGAAGTCACAAGTATAAAATGAGAGTAATTCAATATGTTGTATTAATCATAATAATACATGTACAATGAGTATTTATACTACATGTAGTTGTAACAAACTATAACAAACTCTATATTAATATTTATCATTTGACACCCCCATAAGCTAATGGTGTAATAAAGAGTAACCGAAGCTTGGATACAAAGAAGAGAAACTGATCTTTGCAGAGTAGTTTTGTAAGCACATCCACAAGTTGATCTGAAGAGGACACAGGACCAACCAAAACCTGCTTGGAAGAGACAAGATTATGAATAAAGTGATAGTCCACTTCTACATGGTGAATGTGAGCATGGAATACTGGATTAGTGGAGAGAAAAACTGCACCAATATTATCACACCATACATAAGGTGGGGAAGAAACAAGAACACCTAGCTCGGGTAACAAATTGGTTAGCCATTTGAGTTCTACACACATATCTGCAGTTGCTTTAAATTTGGACTCAGTAGAAGATCTTACAACTATTTTTGTTTCCTTGAATTCCAACCAATTAAATTGCTACCTAAATAAATAAGATAACCGTTAGTGGAACGGTAATCATCTGGACAGCCCACCCAATCAGCATAATTATAGGAAAATTAATTGTTGAGAAGAGTTGCAAGAAGTAAAAAAAAAAAACAGTGAGTGAGTGTCCCTTGCAAGTAACGTAGCACCCATTTGAGAGCCTGTAAATGGATGTCAGTCCGTTTGTGCATAAACTGACATAATTTATTTACTGCAAAAGATATATCCGAGCGAGTGATACTGGCATATTGAAGACTACCACAACATTGGCGGTAAAGTTTGGCATCATCAAAGGTAAGCAAATTGCCAGTATGAAGAGAGAGTGATTTTCCCGGAGCCATGGGTGTGGAGCACGATTTAGCGTTGGACATGTTCATTTTCTAAAGTAAGTCTGTCAAATAAGAATGTTGAGAAAGAACCATATCGCATGGAAGATGATGAACTTGAATGGCCAAAAAATAATTCAAGTGCCCGAGCTGCAGAGATTTGAGAAATTATAGATTGAATTATATGCGGACTACTCCCTGTGAGAATCACATCATCTACATAAACAAGCAGAAAATAAGCTGAACCATGACAATCATAGATAAATCAAGAAGAGTCTGATTGAGAGCCAACAAAGCCAACTTGATTAAAACATTCCTAAGTCTTTGAAACCATGCCCGAGGAGCTTGCTTAAGACCATAAAGAGACTTTTGAAGTTTGCAGGCATAATTTGGAAATTCTCATTTAATAAAAACCTGAGGTTGATGCAGTTGTTAGATTGGTTGAATTTGAATTTGAATGAGGAGATGGTGATTGCGAAAGAGATAAGGAGTCAAGTGATGGGCTTTGGTTTGGTAAAGTTTGAAGTGAATTAAAAGATGGGGGTAGAGGTGGTTGAACTTGATATGGATAAGTTTGGTATTATTGGTAAAGAAGGAAACTGACTTGAATTTGGACTCTGTGGTGATGTTGTTGGCAGTGTTAGAGGGGGAGTCTTTGGTTTATTATGAGTAATTAGCAACGAATAAGAAAGATGTAACCAAGGAAATTAGATTGAGTTGGAGTAATGGCTAGTAAAGACATCAGGAGTGTGCTTTGATGTGACTATTTTGAATGGCATGACTGTCTCATCAAATTGAACATCGCGGGCTATGTAGATTTGTCCTGAATCCTTGTCAAGGCAATAATATTCCATGTGATGTGGAGAGTAGTCCAAGAATACACATTGCTTTGATTGAAAAGCAAATTTATGATGATTATAAGGGCGAAGAAGAGGATAATAAGTTAGACAATAATGCGGAAAATAAAAATAAAGAAAATTAATTCAGCTCTGATACCATAATAAGTTTGATGTGGGAAGATAATGTTTCATATTTTGATTGATGAGTACAATACAAATATATATACAACGAGTACAAAGAGTTAGTATTAGAGTACTATACTATTTCTATAATAACAATAATACAATAAATAACAAAATTGAACTAAGGTATTTTGTGTTGTAATAAAGGATGCACTGCACATCCAAAAACTTTCAAAAATAAATAATCTGGTGACTTGTTAAACAATACTTAAAAAGGAATGCAATTAGAGAGAGTGCTACATGGCATGCGATTAATTAGAAACACAGTAATTTCAAAGGCATAATGCCAATATCTAAAAGGAGCTTCACAATGCCCAAGCAGTGCTAATCCATTGTCAACAATATTCTGAATTTTCCTTTCTGCAGTACCGTTTTATTCATGTGTATGGGGACAAGTAATTCTGTGAACAATTTCAGAATTCTTAAAATGATTGTGTAATGGTCTAAATCACCACCCCAGTCTAAATTAAAAGATTGAATGTTACAATTCAGTTGATGTTTAACCATTTTCTAAAACTGATAAAAGATGGAAGGCATATTACCCTTATTCTTGATTGGAAACAACCATGTGAACAAATAAAAGTCATCAATAAAAATTACAAAATATTTATCTCCATTTAAAGAACACATTGGGGCTGGACCCCATACATCAGAATGAATCAACTATAAAGGTCTTGAACTTCGATTGTGAGTCAATGGTAAAGTGACTCTATGCATCTTGCCAAGATAACAAGCTTCACATTTATTGTTAGAGATTTTATTTGAATCATAAGGCAACTGAAATTGACGAACCAAAGTACAAACTGTTTGATAATTGGGATGTCCAAGGCATTTGTGCCAATCTTCTAAAGTAACCAAAAAGGCTGCTGCACCAAAATTATTTTGACGTTGAAGCTCATTGTGCAGCTTGTAGAGACTCGAGTCAATTGTTCCTTGAATTATTGGCCGCCTCATTGCTAGATCCTTCACCAAGCAATGATCATTATGAAATTTAAAAAAGCAGTCATTGTTAGTACATAATTTATGAACAGATAATAGAGGTTTAGTAATACTTGGAACATGTAAAACATCCCTTAAAGCAAGAGTTATGCCTTAGTTTTAAGATGAGTTCTTTTAATATGTTTAATTGGTAAGCCCTTACTGTCCCCAACAAGTAATGTTTGCTTACCCTTGTCCTCATCTGTCAATAAAAAAGAGCTCAAATCTGGAGTAATATGATGAGTGGCACTCGTATCAGGGTACCACGTTGCTAGAATGATCTCGGTGCCATTTAAGGATGACAAGGAATGTTCAATAGGCAGAGTGGAAAGGTTCACCTGAGCAAAAAAGGAAGATCAATTGGTTCGGTGATTTTCATAGTGTGCAAGAGTAGTGAATATTGAGTCAAAACGTCTGCAGCATTAAAGAGCTGTATAATTTTAGAAGCCACATATTTGACAATGCACCGAGGGTCTGTATGATTGTCTACCATGACCTTTGTTGCACTTAAAATGTCCATGAAAAGGTAGAGGAGAGGAATAAGATGAACCACTAGTGGAGCACCGAGCAATATGGGCACTCGGAAGGATGGGTTGTTGTGATTTTAGCAACAATTCATGGGAGACAAGCTATCCGTGCAAGTCGTGAAAGGAAGGAGGCAGTGGTCGTTATTGGAGAGCTGCTATGATTGGAATATAATCGGCCCCAAGCTGTTTGAAAATGATGGCGTTGAACTCAACATTGAAAATAGGCTGACGAACGAGTGTTAAGGAATCAGCTATTGATTTAGCTTGATAAAGAAATTCAAAGATGGTTTTATCAGCTTTAGGTAGATTATGCAGTTCAATATAAAGCTAAGTCTTCTGGATATGGCTAATAGTCCCAAATGTCGTGGTAAGGGCTTGCCAAATAGCTGAAGAAGAATTGAGGCCAAGTAAATGAGGATATATCTCCTCGGTAACGGTTGATAACAACCAAGAAAAAAGTAATTGATCCATTTTTCATGGGAGACGAGTTATCAGTGTTGTGGAGTTTAACGGGTAAGAGATATGACGTGAAGTGGAAGTAGTGGTTAAGAGAGCGTATTTGGTATTAGGTTTTGGATGAGGGCATAATTCCATAGGATGGGTACACTGTGGTAAGGTAGATTGAGTTTGTTAATTGATCCTTTTTTCATGGGAGATGAGTTGTCGGTGTTGTGGAGTTTAACGGGTAAGAGATATGACGTGAAGTGGAAGCAGTGGTTAAGAGAGCGTATTTGGTATTAGGCTTTGGATGAGGGCGTAATTCCATGGGATGGGTACGTTGTGGTAAGGTAGATTGAGTTTGTTTTGGGTTGGAAGAGGGAAGTGAGGTGGTTAAGGTAGTAGAAGAAGTAGACTAATTGGAGAAAGAAGAAAGAGAAGAGGAAGAAGATGAAGACATTGTCATTTTGGGATAAGCTTTGATACCAAGTCACAAGTATAAAATGAGAGTAATTCAGTATGCTGTATTAATCATAATAATACATGTACAATGAGTATTTATACTACATGTAGTTATAACAAACTATAACAAACTCTATGTTAATATTTATCATCCGACACAGGAGGAGATACGTACACAAATGCAACAATTGATGAAAATGTTAAGTCAGCAACAAGGCACTATGGGTGTCGGATCTCCATTATCTTAGGTGTTAGCTTGTTTAGATTGTCATAAATATAATTTATTAATGTTTTCTATTATACTTAACATTTGAATGTTTTTAGATTTTTTTTTTCAAATTTATAATATATATGACTTATATTTAATTTATAAGAAAGTACAAAAATTGCATATTTTTCAGAAACTTATTACAAAATATGTAACAAAAATTTACTATTTTTAATATTTTGAAATAAATTTTAAATCTGTTACAAAATGTTATGACATATATAATTGGTTATATATGTAAATTTTGGACAAATATGATCCATTACAAACGTTTGTGACAGAAGCATAATTCATCATAAACTCAAATTTTGTGATAGAAATAATAAAATAGTCACAAAAATTTGTAGTGGATTTGTAACGATAAAGACTGACACAAATATTTGTAATGAAAAAAATCTTTATAAAGTTTGTAGTGGATTTTCATTCATGACAAATCAAATTCAAAACTTGTGACAGAACTAATGAAAAAGATGACCAATAAAATTGGTTACAAAATCGTATTGTCACAAGTTTGTGATGAAGTATATGTGAAAACCATGTTACAAATTTGTTATGGAGCAGTGAAAATATAACCAAAATATTTGTAACAAAATTGTATTTTGTCAAAAATTATGACAAAGTATCCATAACAAATTTTTTACAAGACAGATTATAAACTCTGTTACAAAATATTTGTGACTACAATTAATGGAGAAGATAAAAATTGTCATAAATATGTCACAAATTGTATATTATGATAGATTTAGCCATTACAAAATTGCTAATTTATTGTAGTGTTGTTTAATTAACTCAAATGTTAGCAACAACTTGTAAACTCCCACCTCACTAAGTTGAACTTAATAAGTTATTAACTAAACTTAAGTTTAATGATGAATCATGAAATATTGGTAATTAAAAGGTCCCTACTCAATCAACACCAATAGACTTTATTTTAGGTCCTAAGCATTAATCACCTCATGATCTCATAACACTTACTTGAATATTCAATATAAACTTTAAGCACAAAGCATGCATCATCTCTCGATCTTAATATACTTTAACTATAACCAGTCATTAAATATATTTAAGTATAAGAAAAAAATCCATATATAAGAAATCAAATTAGATTAAAGGAAAAGTTAAGAGCTAACACATCCTTAAACTACTTGAATCCATCCTAGTACATAATGAAAATCTAGCCTAACATGTTTATGATTACAAGAACATCACATATAATTTCTTTCAAACATCATCCCAAAAGAAAATAAAGAAGAAGAAGAGATAAGAAACACCATAATCTTGCTCTTGACACCCTTTGGATGCTTGAACTACACAATTCTTGCTCTTGACACCCTTTGAATGCTTGAACTCCATAATTCTTGATCTTGCAATTGATAATGAATTAATATTCTTATGTTTTTTATGCAAAAGAATAATGAAAAGATGATTAATATATGATGGTAGATGGTGTTAGATGATCTTCTCCACATCTTTCAAGGTCCTTATATAAAGGTAATTTGTCCTTGTTTGAATATGATTCATATTTATCTTAGAAAATTAAGTCCTTTTTGGATTGGACACTCTGATACAGTTGTGTTAATGCCTAATATGGCCATGCCTGATTTATGATTGAATTATTTACTCACTCAAACTTCTAACATAGCTATATTAACACCTAACATGGATGTGCCAACTTCTCGACTAAAACTCTTCCTTCTTTTCGTACTTGTTCATGACTTGATGATTTCCTATAAATTTTAGTCCATAAAGAAAAATGAATTTGCTATTTCTTTCTTCAACAAAGTTGTATCCCTTTGTCTTTTTGTTATATACCATTTTGAATCACCTTAATCTGACTTTTGTAGAGAAAGTTATTAGCAAAATACTAAAGCTCACTAAATCAAGTAGATTGTGCCAAAGTGCATACAATCAGGTCAACACAGCTGTGTCAAAGTTAGCACGGATGTGCTACCTTTCTAGAGTTTTTTTTTTTTTACTTTAAATGGATTCCTTGATTTCCTTATTATGCCCAAATCAAGTTCTAATGTCCTTAACCTTACAAAACATGGAAAATAAGATCAAATGCAACTAAAATTCATTAAGTTCTAATCAAATATAAATTTATAAAAAAAAATCTTAAATTCTAAGGAAAAATAAATCTAATTCTATGTGGATTAAACTACTAATTCCTAATTAAATATTAAAACTAAGCCCTAATTTATCCTAAATGCAAAATAACTTAAATAAATCCTAATTAAATATAATTTAACCAAAATTAACCAAATAATTATATGATAATAAATGAAGCTAATTAAATATTAATTGAAAATATAAAAAATACTGATTTATCAACATGAAACTAGATCCTTATAGATTCCAATATCAAAATCTGACTCCTGCAAATATACCACATAATTATTTGAAATAGCTGATCTTCTTTCTCTTTGAGATCTTCTGACTACTATTCCTTATGGTTCATTTGCATCAATCATAGATGAGTTAGTTATTTCATGAGATGGTTCTCCATTCAAATGTTGTTAAGTGTTATTATTATATCTTTCAATACTTAGAACAACATTTGATAAAGTAATGGAAGATGTGTAAAGGAACACTTACACTAATTTTCTTTATTTTCATATTTTGGCATTCATCTCTCCCACTAACATCACCATTCTTAATAAATTTTGCATTTCTAGTTTCAATAATTCTCAAACAATGTTGGACAATAACATATGTATCCTTTCAATTTCTCTAAGTAACTAATGAAGTAACTGTTAATGATATGCACTAGGTCAATCATGCATGACCATATTTTGCCTTTTTCATATGTTGATTTTATTAATACAGAGGCATTTTCATTATTATTTTATGTTATAATAATTATCAGGATAGTCAATTCTTCCTAAGGTCATCAAGTATGTGACCTGATAATAAAACCCTTAGGTTAACTATGAGTTCTATTTTGTTTTATCCCTAGTCATTCATTAATTATTAAAATAACAATGAATTAAGGCTAGTATGATGTTGATTGATGATTATGTTTTACTAATAATGAATTTGGGATATTAAGTCAACTCATAAGTACTTGTTTGAGAAATGATGTACTGGATTAACCCACTATAAGAATACTATATAGATAATTGTCATAAGTAATTCTCATCATAGTAATATTGTTTTAGTCTTCTAACCTTAAAATCACCATGGTTTTTTACATAATTATTTTGTATTTTGACACATTCTAACATTGTCTTTAACAAGATGATGAAATAGATTGTTGTTGGATATGGAATGAATTGTGTGAGGAATGTGAGTGATTGGGAAAGAATTTGTCCCTCAGTTAATCTGAGTAAAGATATTTTTGGGCCCCTTGATAAGATAGATTGAAGAAAAATGCATAGCCATGCTAGAATGAATTGATAAAAGAGTTATCAATCACAGTCTACTTAGAATCGAGAAATAATGTGGTTGAATTATATAAGGATGACATAAACTATTCCTTATATTCAATTAAGATATTGTGTGACAAAAGGACAACAATATTCATTGTAAATTAGGTTATGTCGGATTATCGACCTTCACTTAACTTGGGTAGTCATAATGTCTTGCTAGAGGCCACTTATGACTAGTAGGCTTGAATTAAAATTTTAGGCCTACTGCCAACGTTTTCTGAACAAAACAATTAAAAGGTAATTGTTATCTTAAATAAATAAGAAATAATTTCTGTTTTGGAATTTGAATCAAAACAGAAATAGAAAGGTGAAACATACAAAAATTGTTTTGGTAAGTGAGTAGTTACCAAAATTCGTTTTGGTAAATGAAATCCTAATGTGAAGTATATAAATATATCCTTTTCTCTAGGGTTTCACACACAATTGTATTCTATTCTTAAAATTCATTTTTCACCTTTTGAAAAGAAAAAAAAACAGAGTGATTAGAAAGTGAGACTTTCAAGAAAGAGTGCTAGCGCACTGATTCATTTTGGTGAAAAACTGTTCGTATGGATATTGGTAGAGCACGTAGCCATATTGGAGACGTCTCAATTCGAGAAAGAATACTAAAAGCTCGAGGTAGGGTGTCATTGGTGTGAACCCCCTCTTGTCCTTTCATTAATCTTTCCCTTTTTTGTCTGTGGTAAGGTTTTGGAAACCCTAAAAAAATCATTTAATCAAATTATATGGATCTTGTGAGGGGTTTTTTATTAAAATTTTATTTTTCCATTGAGTGTTTGAAATAGAAAACCCCAACAGTAACCACTAGTAGTTCAAGATTCTAGTTTTCTTTGATATGGACTATAAATTCTTACTTCCGTTGAGAAACCCCAAACATGCAGGTGTCGTAAACTAAGTTTCTTTTTTGTCCACAATTCAAAAGGAGTCTTTTGAACTACTTTATTAGGAACCTTATTCAATAATATATTACTATGTTAAGCGCATAAATCTACAATGATTTAGGTAATGAGAGTTACTCATCATACTCCTAACCATATCCATCAAAGTTCGATTACGCCTTTCTAATACACCATGTTATTGAGGTGTACTTGGCATAGTATATAGTGCACATTCCATGTTTTTTGAGAAATTTTTCAAATGGACCAGGAAGCTTTCCATACTCATCATATTTTTCATAATATTCACCAAGTGTATTAGATCTTATAATTTCACCTTTTTATCTAATTGTCTTAAGAGCATTTACTAATTAAAATTTTTATGAAGCATATAGATATAACCATTATGTATAATATCATCAATAAATGTGGTAAAATATCTTTCCCCATTAGTAGTTGGAGTGTCAAAAGGTCCACAAATGTTGGTGTATAATTTCAAGAAGCTGAGTGCTTCTTATGGCTCCTTTTTTGGAATGTTTCGTTTACTTACCCTTAATGTAATCCACACAAATTTTGAGATCATTAAAATCTATATTTGAAAAAATTTCATTATTTACTAATCTATGTAACCTTTCTTTGGATATGTGATCCAAACATTTATGCCATAAGTAAGAAGAATTTTCATTCATCATGCTACATTTAAGTTCAATAATGCTATTCATAGTAAGCAAGGATTCAATAAAAATATTACAAGTTTTAGTTTGTATAATCCATAAGAAAACCAAAACTAATAAATATAGAATTCTTAAACAAACTAAAACTATTATATCAAATTTACCATTAAAATCATAAATGTTTAATTTAGAAATGGAAATCAGGTTTCTAAAAATTAAAGGTACATAAATAGTCTCTTATAAGTCTAATTCATATCCATTATCCAAGATTAAACAACAAGTTCATATGCCTTCAATCAATGCCTCCATGTGGTTCCGGCACAATTAGAAAATCACTTGCTAGTTTTGTGGTTTGGATTATAATGAATCCCTACATCATATTATCCACATAAGTAGTGGCACCAAAACCAAGCCACTAAGTATTATTAGGAACTTCAGTTAAGTTCGATTTGAAAATTGTAGAAGCATAATGAAAGATACCTTTCTTTTTAAATTAACTTTTTTATTTCAAGCAATCTTTCTAACAAAAGTGACATCTATCAATCTATTTTTTGCTTTTCTTTTGCATGAGAAGCATTAGCAGGTCTTTTGATTTTCTTAAACTTGTTAGATTTTGCTATCGTTCCTTTTTCAGCTCATTGACCCATAAGATTGATAGTGTGATTCCTTTAATATTTTAATCTTGCTTCCTCATAAAAAATCCTACTAGAAAATTCATTAACATCCCAGTTATCCTTTATAATGTTATAACTAATTTAAAAAGACCATATTCAAGAGGAACTGGGTTCAACATAAATTACACTAAGAAGGAATTCTCTACTGTCAACCTTAAGGACTTTTTTCTTGATGCGATATTAGTCATCTTAATGAAATAATCTTGCATGCCCTTTGAATCATCATATTTCATGGTTATGAGCTTTGCCAAATGTACCAGTGAGAGATTTGTCCTCATAATGAAAAGTTCTTTCACAAACATAAGGAATTCTTTAGCATTTTCTATTTGTGGAATGGGTAGACTTAATGTTAATTATAGCAGGTTTATCTTCTAATAATCTAAGTTGAGATTCATAAATACTAAGTAGAAATTAAGTTGCTTATGCCATTAAGAAAAGATTGTATCATTAAATAGAGTAACAAATGATGCATGTGAATGAATTGTAATAGTTACAAAATATAATAGAATGCCAATAATCAATATAGATTTGGTAAAACAACAAAGTAGTTCTTCTTTGGGTAGATACTACAATATATTTTCTTAAATAAATACTGTGGATGAAAACTTAATGGATAATTATCGTATTTTAGTTAAATATATTTAATATGCTTGGATAATCAAACATATTTAACCAAAATTTAGTAATACACCTCAATAATGTTCACCTAAATTCTTAAGTTATAATAATTGTTAAACGTCAATTTGTCATCGTCCATTGGTGTTCCATTAATAACATATTTTACACATGTAATAACACATTCTAGTTGAAGTCATTTTGACAACTATGAACTATAACAATAATACATATATTTGTTCATAATAAAATACGGTAAAACATAACATCATATTCTTATCATTCCCATTAAATTAAGCATAATGATGATGAACACTCTAACTAAATAAACAAACAACCTAACATAATAATTTATTTGATAAATTTATTTACATATTTATTTATAATTTAAGAAGAGTAATAGCTATCTCACGTCCTTCTTATTGTACCAGTTTTGTATCTTGAATTGAAGATCACGATCAAGTGACCAAGATTGTTAATAAAGTGGCCAAGACTATCATTAAAGCGAAATTTCTTGAAATTCACATTATTTATATAATAAAAATCGTGATAGAGTTTAAATCAAGCAATTTATAGATATTATGTATAAAATATATTCACAAGCCCTATAGATCTTTAAAAGTGAATTTTTAATGATACAATAAAATAAATATGATTGAAAACTTGAATTTGTGATAGAATTCATAGTTGAAGCCATTGATGAGAAAATTAGTTTATCTCTATTGTCTTTTAATTCTTAATCACAACTTTTAGATGAAGTTAGGGTAGTGTTATTATGGGAGAAATGATCAATTTACTTATATATATAGACATCCTTATTTAACCAGGTACGATCATCACGTAACCCTAAAATAAAACGTACAAGAATAATTTACATAATCTAATTAAAGATTTTACCTTTATTTAATTTTAAGTAGGATCATTTTGGGCTTTTTTTTAAAAAAATAAAGGGATTTTTACAAAAAAAAAAAGGTATGTTTTTTAAGTCTTTAACTAAGATACCTCTACTCTTCATTAATTACAAAATGGCATAATACATACATTGCCCCCTGTACTTGTCACTTTTTGTTAGTTTGACATCTCAACCTATAGTTTTGTCATTTTGACACCTGAACTTGGCTAAAATGTCATATTGAAACCCCTGTCAGAACACGTAGCATGGAATAGCAAATCAGCATGTGCCACATCATAAGGGTTTAACTGACCAAAAACTACAAGTAGAGGTGTCAAACTGACAAAAAGTGACAAGTACATGGGGTGGTAGATGCATTGTGTCATCATATTAGTGCAAACTAGTGCATTTTAGCCAAGTTCAGGTGTCAAAATGGCAAAATTATAAGTTAAAGTGTTAAACTGGCAAAAAGTGACAAGTACAAGGGGCCATATATGTATTATGCCTTACATGCATTGATATGGAACCTCCATGAATAAGCTAGTAACTTGGACTTGAATTAAGTTGTATTGAACTTGAGTTGCATTTGCACCAAAGCTTTGATGTCCTTGTAACTCTTCACTAGCTGAATTCACTAAGCCTTGTAAATGATGAATTAAGGCTTGTTGAAGCTTCTTAGACTTAGACCTTGTTATAGGTCCTTGAGGCATGCTAATCGGACTAGAAACTTCTTCCACTTGATCCTTGCCTTCTTGATCATGCTCATCTTCATGGTGTGTAAGCTGCTCCATAACAGGTTCCATATCAGATCTCGTAAATCTTGATGACATAATTAAATGAACAAATTTTGCACTTTTGCGCTTGTTTGAAGGCAAATTGTAAACTCGTGCAAATTTGTGCGCAGAGAGTTTTAAACATGTTATCCAATGCTCTAATTGCATATTCAGTATCCTAAACACATGTTTTAACATTTTAAACTCATAAATCATGTTGACATTAATAAATGCACAAGGTGTGCAGTTGTGCTCACGTTTGAACGTAAATCGTGCAGTGATGCAAATTTGTGCACAAATGGTTTTGAACTTATTAGTTAGGGCTCCAATTGCATACTCACTATCCTAAACACAT
>CATIWK010781532.1:0-29974 GCA_949634005.1 Mallotus japonicus
TGACTATATTGTACAAAATATCAATGTTTTCATACAAAATTATTTTTTTTTGACTCATAACTAGTTGCACCCCATTTAGGTGATATTGAAATCGAGTTTTTTTTAACTTTACCTGAGTCTGAAGTCGACATTGTGCACACATACCCCACCAAAGCCTCGTTTTTCTTCTAGATCTTTCCTTCAATGTCCCACCTCCAACATGCAAATAAGAAGCTTTTCTTCTTTTTCTTCTTTTACTGTCAAACATGAAAAAGCTTCTGTCATTGTGTCAAATATCACCCTCATCGCAACATGCAAATAAGAATATACACACAAAACACTAAAATCGCAACATGCAACTAAGAATATAAACACAAATCCTCTAAACACAAAACACTCATTACCTTTTTATAGCTAAATATCAAAGAAAATTGTCGCGACTTAGGTGATTGAATACTCAGATTTAAAATTCGAAGTTGCGCTTATGGAAAGGAGAATGACGAGATGGGTTTTTGAAGATTCATCTGGGTTATAGCTGGGTTTTTTCTCTACAGACATAGAAGAAGAAAAAAAAAACGTCTCCTTTGAGTGGTAGTGGTAGGTTACTGCATTAATTGATGCAACTTTTGGGAGAGGAGAGAGATTGTGTGGGGTAAGGAGTTTGAAAAAAATTTTGCCACGTGACGATGACTTGTGATGATGTGGTGGTCAATATTGTGTGCTGTCCACGTGGCATAAGTTCTTGACAGCTGAGCAACGGTGATAGGGCCACGTCATGCCAGTTGACCGGAAATTACCATTGGGTACTTTCATGTGCCTAGATTCAAAATATGGATGGTTTTTCGTTACGTTTAAAGGTTAGGTACTTTTATGGTATAAATTTAAAAACTTGGGTACCTTGAGTGCAATTAACCCTAAAATAATTATCATCTAACTACTACAATTTGAAACTCATCTTCATACCAATGTCTATATATATATATATATATATATATTCAAGTAATTTTCATATACTTGTATATAAAAAGATATTGTTCTCGTATGAATTTTTTTTTTAAAATTACTGGTTAAAAATTATATTCTCAATTTAAGGAATTTTAAGATAGAATTTTTTTTCCAACAATAGAAGTTTCCTTATGTCATTGCTAATTCAATTTTAAATTTTAAAGTCAAATTATAAAAAATATATGTATTTAGCTTCCTTATGAATTGTATTATATTATCATTTAATTAAATCAGACAACAAAATAATGAATAATAATATCCTAAAAATAATGTACTTGGGCGGGCACATGAGCTTAATCATTTAAGCACTATTTAATTTTTGACTTATTATGTTTAGGTGTAATGTGCATCATTAAATTTTACAAAAGCAAACATGTGATGTTGAATAATTATATACATCTTACTCAATAATAATTATCCTTGATTCTAATAATAATAGTAACAGATAATAAAATTATCCTTTTATCAAAAAAATAATAATAATAATAAAATTATCCTAAGTACAGCTTTAACGATTGTGATGGTGTGGTACAACCTGACATGCACCGGGATTAGTCTATTTGAATCTCACATCATTAAATTGTGAAAATATATGTAATTAAAAGTATGTATATTGTATCTCTTTAGTCAACAATTTTCTGGATAAATGTGTTTACGCATTAAATCTTCTTGACATAAAAAAGGGTTTATAATAATTCATTCAATTGTACTTACATATTCACATCTTTTTACCGAATGAAATTAAACCTCTGAACTTTTTAATTTTATTTTATTGAGCCTATACTGTCACTTTTTTAATTATTATTTTATGATGAATGTTAAAATAGTCCTTAAAAGTAACAAAACTACAAGTTTTAGGGTTTCGTAAACTAAAATTGGAATATAAGGGTTCAATAGGGTAAAGTTAAAAAATTCAGGAGCTTAATAATATATTTTTCATATATATTTAAAAGAAAATTTATATTCTAACTATTTTGGTTCCACGTAAATAAAAAAATATATTTTTAAAATTTAAAATGAAAATTGTACGTTCCACAATCAAAAATCACAACAGTAATTTTCAATAATATATATATTATTTTGTATTTTATTATTAAATTAATAATAAATATTTAACTTATAAATATGGGTCAATTATAAAAAAAAATCTATGTAAATATTGGCCATAAATACCTGTGGCTGCAGTGAAGAATTTCCCAATAGAAGCAGCTAAATCTCGAAAACGAGAAGGCAAAAAGCAAAGCAAAATCCAAAAAAAGCAGTAAAAGGCAAAAGCAAAGCCAAAATCCACACACCACAACAAATCTACTGCACCTTCTTCTTCAAACTCCATCGAATCAGCCAAAAGCAACCAGAAAATAAGGAACTAAGCACACCACAGCACCACCATTTCATTCTTTATATATATATAATTCCTCACCTGTTTCCGTCCTTCTCCTTTCACTGTCACTGCTACAACCATTTCCTTCTTCTCCTCTTTCTCCGTTCTTATAGCTTTTTTTTTTTGCAGCTATCTTACAACAATAAACAACAATAATAACGTATCGCTTACCTAAAAGCCAACTGCAGTGCCTCTCTTAGCAGCTCTCAACACTCGAAGCAGTAAATGCGGGCTCCTCCTTCCTTGCTTCTTTCACTGTCGTCCTCTTACTCACCTCAGGTACAGTACTTTTTTTTTTCTCTCTTTTGTGATCTCTACTGGAATCAAAATTTCGGTTGGATTCATATGTGATTTTTTTTTTAAATGTAGATTACAGACTTGAATCGATGCTTCTCCATACTCAGATTTTAATGTCATTGCTGTTCTTTGATTATTGTTGTTGTTTTTTTCTTGAAAATTAGGTTTGACCTGAGAATCTGCTTGGTTGAAGCTGGCTAGTTAGGTGAAACGGGGACATTTTTTGTTTATAAAGTAGTGTTGCTAGGGTTTTTGATGCTGAAATGGAAGCGAGGAGAATGAAGAAGTACAGACAAGAAGTTAGTCCTGAAAGAGCCAAAGTATGGACGGAGAGATCTCCAAAGTATCAGCAGAAGAATCGGAGAGTTGCTGTTGTTTACTATCTCTGCAAAAATCGTCAGCTTGAACATCCTCATTTCATTGAAGTCCCTCTCCCTTCTCAACAAGACGGCCTCTACTTAAGAGGTAATAAATATATTTTTTTAATTTTTCTAATACTTTTTGTAATTATTAACTGTTCATTTTTGTTTTTCGCAATTTATTTTGAGTATTATTGTGTTGTTTGTAGATGTGATTGAGAGACTTAATGTGTTAAGAGGCAGAGGAATGGCTTCGATGTACTCGTGGTCTTGCAAGAGGTCAATTTGATTACTTGGTTTTATTTTGTTGTTTTTGAAGGTTGTTTTCTTTTATTCATGTTTTGCTCTGGTGTTTGGATTGGATGTTGCAGAAGCTACAAGAATGGATTTGTTTGGCATGATCTTGCTGAGGATGACTTACTTCTTCCTGCTCATGGGAATGAATATGTTCTTAAAGGTTCCGAACTCTTTGATGAATCAAATTCAGGTATAATTCATTTTATTGTGTAGTAAGTAAATTGTATACCATTGAGGTCTTGTGAAATAATAACATTATAAGATCAAATTTCTTTTGACAGATCGTTTCAGTTCTGTTGGGACCATTAAAATTCAAAATCTGAAACAATTGCCAGAACCAGCTTCTTCAAGATGTCAAGATGATTCCTCATCGTCTTCAAGTCTAAATGGGAAAGAAACAAAGCATTCTCAGGAGGATGAGCTTTCCCCTCCACTTCAACGTCCTAGCTCTACTGGTGTTTCACCAGAGTCTGGAGATGGCAAGAATTCTGCTTGGAATGGTTCTTTGAGCTTGACAGAGTATAAGGTTTACAAAAATGATGGATTAGCAGATGCTTCAACGCAGACTGAGGAAAATGTCAGTAGACCTAAATCTCGAGAAACTTGTACAAGGGGTGTTTCAACTGATGATGGTTCATTAGAACATGAATGCAATGATAATTATCAAAATCACGTTCCGCGTGTTAAGGAGAATTCTGAGATAAGTGAGAATTCAGTTTCACCTCCTCCATCATCTTCTAGTGCTTCTTCATCTGGTGGAAAGACTGAAACTTTGGAGTCCCTAATTAGAGCTGATGTTAATAATAATAAAATCAACAGTTTTAGGATTATTGGGGAGGAGGAAATTCGAATGCCAGGCAACGCAAGGCTCAAGCCCAGCAATATGTTGATGCAATTGATCTCCTGTGGGTCCATTTCGGTGAAAGATCACAGTTTTGGACTCATTCCAACATATAGACCCAGGTTTTCCCATTCAAAATTTGCTTCTCCATTGTTTTCTACTTCAGTAATGTTAGGGGAACTTGATTGCCTCTCGGAGAATCCAAGGTTGATGAGTCTGAGATTGGAAGACAAGGAATATTTCAGCGGTAGCCTGGTTGAGACAAAAATGCTCAAGGAAGAAGGAGAGGGACTTAATTCTTTGAAACGTTCTTCCTCCTACAATGCAGACAGGTTAATTTGTTTCCAGTTTTTGTTAATGAATTTGAATTAACTTAGTTGTTTAAAGGAGTTACAATTCTGTTCAAGTGCACTTTGAAAAATCATTGCACAGCTTCTTTAATTAGTCCTTGCTGCTTTTGCCTTTATCTTTGCCTTCAATTATTAGGTCACATGGAAATATGTCCCACTAATGAATAACTCCTACCTTCAATTGTGTTTCACACTGTGTTTAAATGCACAATACTTTTTTCTAGAATAGAGTTGTTATGCACAATTAAAGGATCATCTACCAAATTGAGTCATCATGAAATCCTTCTCAGATAGTTGTACTGAAAAGGAAGTTTGCCCTGGCATTTGATTAAAATGTGAATTTTCAAGAAATAGTGGTCCAAGATGTTGGTCCTAAATATGGAATAAGCTTATTGTTGTAGAGGCTAAAGCATTTCTATATTGTGCAATCTCATCAGTGTGAACTAAAGTCTGGAATTCTACGATGTATTTGCTTGCAGTAATATACTGTAATTTCCACTATTATATTTATTGGCTTCTTTTCAGTAGGAATACTATGGTATGAGTTATGGTAATCAAACAGGATGATCTTGCAATCTTCTCTACTTATATTTTGTGATCACAGCTAAATTATGGAACTAAATTGAATGGCAGGATCCGTAAGGAACTAGATTCAGCTGAGCACGATGAACAGTCAACCTCAGGACGTTCAAAATGCATTCCGCGATCAATAAAGGCCTCAATAAGCAAGCAGCCGAGAAGTGAACCTATGAGATCACCTGTTTCTGATAAACCACGAAGCTCTTCAGATGGGGCTGATGGCTCTGAAACCATTAAGAGTAGTACATCCAATGGCAGCAGCAAAAGAATCACAGAACCTTGTTCCGGCAAAAAGCAATCAAAGAAGCTTGATTCCTTTAGGGAAGAGGAGAAGGTGATCAAAATTGAAGAAAGTTAAGTGTCAACTCCTACTTATGTCTAACTATATCTGTCCAATTCATCCTCATTATTACTAATTTTTTTTTTTTTGTTGCTCAACTTGTTTCCAACAGGCTTGCTTCAGGAGCTCGGGTTATAATCCAATCAAAAGCGCCATGCGAGGCACCAATTTGCAGCTCTTAGAGCAGATTTTGAATGGGAATGGTAACAAATTTGTTCAATTTATTAAAAAAAAAAAAAATCCATGCTTATTATGTAGTAAAACTAGTGATTTCAAAACTTTGTTTTGAATTTCAAATGATGGTGATTTCTTGGCGGGTCCAATGTGATGATTCTGTAAATCCATAAAAGTTCTAAAAAGAGGAAAATCACTCATTTTGCAGAGAGCAAGCTCAGGGAGTGGTCCACTAGCTGGGTCAGCTTTCATAAATGAGATAATACTTTTTCATATAGCTACAGTTTACAATATAGTTATTTTATGGTTATTAGATTTAAGCTGATCTAGGAGACCAAAGTAATTTTTACCTTGTTGATTGGTTAGGTTAAAATATATAAGCCTACAGGTTAAACTTGAATAGAGATTTGTTTGTTGAATGTAGGACAAGCAAGCATCCTAGGCTGTGCATTTTATGATTTTGGAGACAATGTCAAGACGATTAGTACTTTAAAGTAGCCCAAAAAGCCTTCTTGGTTGACTCGTCAATGCAAAAAGTAGTTGACATGTGGGTGTTCTCTAGAAAATCAAAGCCACAGCTTATCACTTCAAAGTCAATTTAGAATCATTACATTATTTTATTTTTTGTAGGGAAGAGTAAATTTTTATTTTTATCTTGTTGCCAAATTGGTCATATAGTTTTTTCTGGGTACATAGGTGCTTTGTGTCCTAAATTTTATAATCTTTCTAAATAATATTGTTAAACATCTATTATTTAACATTAAAATAATAATACCATTCAATTATGTATAATGAACTTACAGTAAATTAAGTTTAGATTTATTTTTAATTTTATTATGAATAAAAGGAAATAATTTTAAAATAAGTTTATAATATTTTTAAAATAACCAATTAGTTATATTCATCATATGTTATATATAAAATAATTTTATTATTGATATTTAATATTATTTTAATATTAAGTTTAGAAAGAGTATTAAAATATAAAAATTATGAAATGTATCTTTTTAAATATCAAAAAATTTAACATGACTAGTTTTGCTAGAAGTCAGAAATTATAAGGATAAAAATTATACTATCGGTAATCAGCTCACATCAACCAAAATTATTAACATGAGTATTGTAAAAAATATATTACATCTGGAACATGGGCGGCTTCTGGATTCAATGAGAAAAAATAATGAATGAGATATGGTTTTTGCATAGTCATACGACATAGTCTCATTTCGAGTTGCAAAAAATTTGCAAATCATTACATATATAGCTGTTGATTGATAATTTAAATGAAATCGTTTTTTTTTTTTTTTTTTTTTTTTGGTTTTTGATTTTTGCATTGATTGTGGTTTGGCAATTAGCTAGAAAGAAATTGATAATTACATCATTATTATTACTATGTGGGAAAGGATAGAATGGAAGAAGAAAAGTCTGTTGTGTATCAGAAAAGATTATTTTTATCTTTATGCTATGGCTAGTTCTGAACCACAGGACACTCTGAGTCGCAGACTGGCTTGTTGTTTTCTACAAGACATTGACCACTAATCTGTAATTTCCAAAGCAAAAGACAAGCTACTATCTTTTCTTTTGTCATTAATAATAGAAAAGAAATCTTGTTCAAAAAAAAATAATAGAAAAGAAATTTCATATGCCATCCCAAATTTTGATATTACAGAAAGAATGTTTTGTTTATTCTTTTTGCAATATGGTTTGGCCTTGAATAGGTTAGCTTAAATTGGTAATATCTACACATGTACTGCTTGATGAAAGTAACGGGTTTGATAATCAAATCCACAAAATGCAAGGTTTTACCGTTTTATATTAGAGTTCATTATTTAGAAATCAAATAATACATAATCCTTCTAAAACGGATAGTAAAAACATTCTATGAGGGGGTTAAACCATTTGGTTGAGGGTAGGGTTCGATCCATAAACGTCCCTTACTCCTCCGCTTCAAGCCATGAGCTTTAGTGTAGGCGGCGGGGTCTAGCGCGAGCTTAAGTGTTGGCGACTACGGTACTGTACAGGCTTGAGGTCTACTTGAAAATACAAAATAGGTCTTAAAGCTTAATCGGAGATGGAGTCACCACCCGGATAAAAGTCGGGACACACTATACAACAACTGGATTCCACGGAGGTTCCCAGAAGCCGTCATCAGAGATCGGGTTCGGAAACTGGGTACGAGCTTTTGGAATGCCCACCCAACCTTTCGGTTGGCCTTCATGTGTGTTTTGTATTTTATTACCCGTGATTATTTAATTATTTCCTTATTACTGTTGAGTTGCAATCATTTCTGGTTTTATGTTTTACCGAATTTGCACATTAATCCACTTCGCATGCTTATTATCCAACACTTGTTGCAAATAATAGGAATAAATATTACAAACATACATTCCTAATAAACGGGGAAGGCATTAGAGATTACAATAATCTTCATAATTACAAATTAAATAAAATAAATAAAGTCGAATTAATTAAAAAGATAAAAGCATTAAACAATCACAAATATCTAAAAATCCCTGCAAAACCGAAAAGGTTAGACTTCCTGCAAATATGAAATTAATTGAGCAAAAAGGGATAGTCCAACTTGTTAGTTCATGCATAATAACCACGAATATTTAAGCAAATATAAATAAATATTCAATTAAACACAACATATTGACAGATTACATGCGAAATCATAGTACATGGCACGGCAAACACATAAAAGGAATGATCCCACATAAATAAACTGAATCGAATTGAACCGAAACAAATCAAATAGAACCGAACCAAACTGAATCGGTTCGATCTTCTTTGGTTCGGTTCATCAAAAGGTAAATCATATAAAATGGGCCGGACTCATGAACAGTAAAATCACCACATTTCAATCATTGATTGTCCAAAACATTTACAAAAACTTTTAACATTAACATAAAAACTTTAACTTTAATCATGTAAAATTTTATCCATTTAACCAAATAAAAGAAAACTGAATATACGAGCGTATTTCTCTCGTCTTTCTGGTCAAAATGGTTAAAACAGAAAAAGTTTTGGAGCTACATAACAAAAGTTGATGAATAGTATAAATAGTGTCAAGGTTACAGTATTTATTGCAAAAAGAAATAAAATAAAGAGGCGATCGTTTAAGAGACAATCGCTTCTTCGAAGAGACGATTCACCTCTTCAAAGAGGCGTATCATCTATTTGACAGATACAAGAACTAACTTAACAGATAACAGATATTTAAACACAGACTTATGCAATTTAAACTAACAATTATGTTTAATCATATTGAAAATAAAAAAAGAACTAAAGATAACCAAAATGGGAACAAAAATTAATAACTATATTCTTACTGATTAAAGATGATTTGAAGCTCCTAACTGTGGCCCTCAGAGATGAATTTTTGATGACTTGAATCTTTTGAATGCAAGGTGAGCTTTCTTCTTCTCAAGAATGGTGGATTTCAAACCTAGTTCTTCCTCTTCTTCTCTTCTTTTCTTTTCTCTTTTCTTTTCTAGTTTTTTTTCTTCTCCAAACGTCCCCCTCCTCTCTCCCTAAAATCTGAAACCCCTTTTCTACCCACTTTTCTTAGCCTATCAACCACTCCCTCTCCCATTCCTTTCTCCTCCCCCCAAGTTGACAAGACTCTCTCTTTTTGGTTTCCCCCCATGCCCACCACTTTTTTTTTTTTTTCTCTCCAAGAATCAACAATGTTATGTGCAAAAATCAAAGGGTAATGTGTGGATCCCACCCATTTGCTGCTGTCTTTTCTGCATTTATTGCTCATGCAAGTGGGGGTCAAGAGACGACGCCTCTTCGAGGAGGCGTCGTCTCTTGAAGAAGATGCCTAAGAGACAATCGCCTTTTAGGTGAGAGGCAATCGCCTCTTTGGCCTCTTGAGTAGTATTTTAGAGGTGGGCCAAAGAAAATGGGCTTTTGAGCTTGTCCAAAGGTTTAGGTTCTATGTTAGGTTTTTGGGCTTGGATTTGATAGTTAGGCTTTCTATTCCATTCTAGAGAAATTTCGGGTTTCTTGCATTCAAAGTCTACATTTTCTCATTATCGGGCTTTCGTTGCAGGCCCAAATCAAGAGTGGCTACACTTAACCATTTAGACTAATTATTAAAAAAACAAAAACAACAACCAAAAGAAAATTAAATAAAAAATAAATATAACAGTTTCGATTTCATATATATATATATATATATATATATATATATATGTGTGTGTGTATGTGTGTGTACTGGAAAAGTACTCAAATTTGTGACATGGTTGATGTTCAGGTTGGAATTCAAAAGATTATTTTTTAGTACGTATACTTTTTAAGGCGTTACTTTTTGATTCATCAACTCTCAATTCATTATTTTTCAATAAATTGTGAATTATTTTTTGAGGAAATTATATGATCTAAGATTCAATCATAATCACACTTGTAGTTAACTTATTTGAGAATTGAATATTTCTATATTTAGTTTTAATTTTGTTAACATCCTAATTTTCTGGTAAATTTTTTTGTTAGTATTTTATAACAAAATATATTTGATCTCTCTATTTTATAAAGATAAAACAATTTATTTTCTCAGTCCTAATATGACAAATAATTTAAACCTTCATTTTTTAATTATATTAAATTTAAAATTTTTCAATATTGACTAAACTTTCAATGCCTATATATATATATATATATATATATATAATTAAGTTGTAATTATGATGAATTTAAAAATTTTCATAAATTTCATTTTATATTAAATTTTTTGTACTTAAGTTCTTTAATTTTTCTCCATTTTAAAGCCATTTAAACTAAAACTAAAGTAATATAGAAATAAATAATTTTAAGAAAAAATTAACATAAAAAAGTGAATATAATATAAATTGATGAAGAGTAATGAATTTATCAAAGTTATAATTTGATTTTTTTTTTATTTTAAGTTGTTGATGAGAATATATGTAATTATTTATTTCACTTACAATACTTTATACTTTAAGCAAAATAAACAAGTAAATAGCCTGGAGGGTATGATATAAATAGAAAATTGCACAGCACTAATTGACATTTTCAGCAACAACTAAAACATACTATATATTGCTTCTACAATAAAGAATAAACATTAATAATTGGATGTTCATTGTTTTGCTTGAAACACAAAATATCTATTTTCAGGGGAAAAAAGTCACATATTCATGAAAATAAAAGCATTTTTGTTTTGCTTCTTTGATATTTAAAAATTTAAAATGAATAATACTTGCATGAATATATGTTATATAAATTTATCCTTTTCATGAAACCATAACCATTGTTTATAAGTGAAAAATAGAGTAAATGTTAGATTTAACAGTACCATTATTAAGATGTTGGAGTAAATTAAGCATTTATTAAGTTTATTTTTAGATTTCAGCTCAATCTTAAATCAAAGCAGAGTTAGATTGAGTTGAAATTATGTAGAGCAAGCAAAATTAACCCTTCCACAACTGATGTTTCTTCTGTCTACTTTCTTCTTTGTGATGTTTTCGCGAATTTTTGATACATTTAACGAAAGGTCAAATCCTCCAATATTCATAATTGATTGAGAAATAACAACATAACCTTAAGCAATCATTGCATGCTAGTTGATTGAGAAATGACATCATAACCATTTCTAAGCATAAATTGCTCCTTTTCGTATAGTGTCCAATTACTTTTTCAACACTCCATCATCTACATACAAATATATTTGTGCGCATTGATAGGATCATGGCTAGCAATAAGTAATCCCATCTGCAAATTAGCTATTTCTTCGCATGTGAATTTTCCAATTTCACCATTTTCAACAAGTAGCATACGGAGTAAGCAAGTCTTTCAGCTTCAAAATTGAACCGGCCACCATTTTGCAAATACGATGTCTCTCTTTCAATTATGTGTTTTTATTAAGTTGTAAAAATTCCTCTCTTTGAAAAATAAAATAACAAAATAAAAATTGTATTAATATAATCTGTTTTAAAAACAATAATGGGTAGTTGAAGTACACTAATTGTCATGACACATGAAAAAATAGCTCTGGAAGTACCAAGTGAAACATAAGGAAAAAATAATGGTAGCTGAAATGCGCTAATTGCATGATGCGCTACACGCTTTTTTTTTTTTTTAATCAAGGCTAAAAGCTAGATTTATTAGTTTATTCGGACACATTTAAATTTCGAACAAATGTTAATAATAGTATAATTTAAGAGGCTGGAAAAAAAAAAGAAGAAGTCTTTGTTAATTTAGGAGTCGTTTGTTTCATGAAAATAAAAGTGAAAATTGGAATCAAAATTTTACATGGGAATGAGAATGAATCCTCCCATTAATAGGAATTACTCATTCTCCTTATAGGGGTAAAGAATGATTTTTTGTTCCCATAAAATCAAGTCAAATTAATTATAAGTTAATCAAATTTTCAAATATTATCATATATTATTAAAATTTATAAAAGAAAATAATAAAATGTATAAATTCATAATAATAATTATTTAATATACTTTCATATATAAATAAGATTGATTCTGATTTCAATTCCCTTGTAAACCAAATACTTTGTTAAGATTTTCATTTCATTTCTGATTTTCCTTCATTTTAATTCCGATTTCGATTCAAATGTAAACCAAATGACCTCTTAATTTTTTAACAATTACAAATTGTAAATTGACTTGCACAATTATATTTATAGTCAATTTATATTTCAATTACAATCACCATATTGCATTCAATTAAAACTATATTAATTCAAGAAATTCATATCCCTCCCAAGCAAGCTGGATGCATAGTTTCTCTTCCCAATTTTATATAACTAACTTATAACACCTTTCAATATTTATTATCTTCTATTAAAACTTGAATTTTTTTTTTATTTTGAATCTATTTTATTTTTAAATTTGTACCTTTTAATTTTATTTAACTCATATGATATCAGAATAAATAATTATTTGATTTCAAATAATTTCAAATACGTAAAATGCTTCAACTAATAAAAATTAGATTAAAAATTAATATAAAAAGTTAAAATTTTTAATTATATCATTATTTTAATTAAATATTATTTTAGTTCATATAATTTTTTATATCCATATCAACATTAATAATTTATATAATCTACTATTTTCATATATTGTAAGAAAATATGTTTAAAGTAAAAGTTTAGAGGTTAAATAAAAAAAATGTAAAAGTTAAAAGATGCCAAAGTTTAATCTTATAAGGTTGAAACTATGCATTTAGCTTATATTAGTATCAAATATTTGCCTTAAAAATAAACAAAACCTATAAACAAATTGTACCTCTACATACACATAATTCACATCAATAACTTATATATTTTACTACTAAATAAAGTTAAAATCAAAATTTCTCTACTACCTTTATAGTGAAATCATTTTAGTTTTATAAAAAAAAAATGAGAAAATGAAGAAAAAATTAAAAATTTCATACCGATCCATAACAAAGAAATTTAATTAAATAAAAAAAAAACAAGTGTTGCAACTTTAATCAATTAGCTAGTAGAGACTATAAAATGTTAAATACTGTCCCCCCAAACTCAGTATGAATTTTACTTTTTTCTTACTAACAAACTTGTCTTTTCCAACAAATTACATTTTTTTTAGTAGAAAGTTGGAGGCCAGAAATCAGGAAACGCACCTGAGAATCTCAACTAGGTTGACTCCCTCTTAGTGTTTGCATCACGTTTCTGTTGTCCAAATATATTAAATTAAAAATAAAAGAATACAAAAAATAGCAAGAGATTACAAAGCCAAAGCCTAGCAAAAGCAAAAATAACCTTGCCTACTAAAATCATTATAAATAAAACGAGAACAAAATGGGGGAACGAAATTCCACCATTGCAAAGAAGGATGATCAGTCCCATGTCTTGCCAAAGCATCTGCAACTGAATTGCCTTCCCTAAAAATGTGAGTCACTCGAACATTCATGTTGGAGACTAAATGCAAACAATTATGCCATTGTTTCTTAAGTTTCCAAGGAACATGAATTGAATGAGCATGGAACAGCTGCACCACCGTCAAAGAGTCACATTCCAGCCAAAGGTTGAACCAGCCCCGCTTCCAAGCCACCTCAACAGTGTAGATGGCAGCAGCAAGCTTAACAATAAAGGTATAGTCAAACCCGATACCAAATGCAAAAGCACCAAGAACAAAACCTGAAATATTTCGAAAAACACCTCCTACTGCAGCAGTTCCAGGCGATCCTAAAGAAGAACCGTTAGTGTTGGCTTTAACCCAAGCGGGAGGAGGAGGTTGCCAAGAAATGAAAATAATCTTTGGTGCCTTACCCGGAATGCCATGAATCTTAAGAATGAGAAATTCATCCATGGAATTATACATTTTCCCAACCTTGAAATAATTTGTCTCCTTTATTGCCTTCCAAATGAGTCTAAGAATGGTATGAATATTTGGAGTGACATTATCAAAAATTACAGAATTCCGGGTATGCCAAATAATCGAAATTGTGTGGATAATTGCAGCACACCAAAGAGAAGATAGTTGAGTACTCAAACTCACTTTAAATGCTGCCAAAATCAGATCAACAAGAGAACCTGATACCTAAATTCGAATACCAAACAACCTTGAGATGGCTTGCTAAATCGAAGATGCAAATGGACAATGAAGAAATAAATACGCTGAATCCTCCAAGTGAGCTGTACACAAGACACAACGGGAAGGGAAACAAAGTCCTTTCTGTATTAAGTTGTCATCCGTGGGAAGGAGTCCCATCAGAGCTTGCCAACAGATCATTGAATGAGATGGAGGAAGGAATTCCTTCCAGATAAAAAAATGCCAGGGAACCCAAAGGCACGAATTGCGTAAAAAATTATACATGCTCTTAACAGTCAGCTGACCATCTGTAGCCTAAGTCCAAACACACAAGTCCGAAGAATACTTGATAAAAGAGATTTCCAAAATGGTGGCTTTGAAAATATCATTATCAATCTGCTGCAAATTCCAAGAGTGATTAGAATAAAAATTGGGCACCAAATCAACAAGATCACGCTACTCATTAGGAGGAATACATAACTGATCCATAATTAGGGGATCAATCCAAGCATCAGTCCAGAAGTTGAGATTGCAATTTTCACTAATAAACCATTTACAATCAGACCGAAGTGAGCAAAAAATTCTTTGAAGTGAAGACCAAATCGAAGAATGAAAAAAATTATTATGTGGAATTCCAAAGGGAAAAAGAAATCTGACCCGAAGAGTAGAGATAGGAAATTCCTGAGAAGAAATCAGTTTCCATGCCATTTTGCTCAACATGACCTCATTCAGTTGCTTCAATTGCTTGATACCCAATCCTCCTTCCATGCGAGGGAGACAAGTACTATGCTAAGGCACCGTGACAAGCTTTTTCTCATGAATGGAGCCTGTCCATAAAAAATTACTCATGTAACGCTCCATGGTAGAAAGCAAGGAGCTAGGCCATTTATAAATTGCAAATGAATGCAAAAGAGAACTAGTAACAATTGACTGTATAAGAGTGAGATGCCCTGCCATAGACAAAGTATTCCTTTTCCATTTAGCAAACTTGCTGCAAATCTTATCAGCTATAGGCTTCAACCATGCGCCCATGAATAAAGGGACTCCCAAATAAGAAAAATGAAGACTACCCTTCTTAATTCCCATGACATGAAGAAATTTAGTAGAGCAGGCTTCTGAAATAACTTTGCCAAAAAATATTTCAGACTTGGACCAATTAACAATCTGACCCGAAAGTTTACCATAGAGCATAAAAATATCATTGATAGCTCGAATGTTATGTTGGCAAACAATAAGACATCATCAGCATATAAAAAATGAGTTGGAAAATAACTATTTCTAGTATGAAGCATAGGGGTAATAGCACCTTCAGAAATCTTGGAAGCAAGAAATCTACTAAGAAAATCCTTAGCAAGGCAAAATAAGAGGGGGGAAAGAGGATCACCTTGATGAACACCTCTAGAACAATGAAAATATCCTTGAATTTTTCCATTAATCATAATAGATAACTGTGAAAAGGAGAACAAAGCTAGAATCCAATCCCTAAACTGCAAAGAAAACCCAAAAGCTTCCAAGACATCAAGCAAAAAATTCCAATCAATAGTGTCAAAGGCTTTGCGAATATTTACTTTCATAGTCATATTACCACTAAAGCAAGCCTTATTCATAAGATTCACCCCTTCTGAAGCACTCGCAATACAATCATAAATACTACGGTTCTTTAAAAAACTAAACTGGTTACAGGAGATAATTTTCATAGCTATTAAAGCAAGGCGGTCAGCTAAAATTTTAGTGACAATCTTCATAAATAAATTATTAAGCATAATAGGTCTGAATTGCTCAACAGTAATAGCATCAATGACTTTAGGAATTAAAATCATTATGCTAGAATTAAGTCCAGAGGTGATAATACCTGAGTGAAAAAAGCTACAAACAGCAGAGCACACATCATGCTTGATTATCTCCCAATAAGACTTATAAAACACACCCATGAAGCCATCAGGACCCGGGGCACTATTAGCTTCCATACTAAAAACTGTTGCTTTAATATCATCCTGAGAGGGACAACGGATCAAATCAGCATTATCCTCATCCGAAATAAGACTAGGAATCACTGATTGAATCAATAAAGAATTATAAACCACTGAAGCATCAGATTTAAAGAGATTCTGATAAAACCCAAGGATATGATTTTCTATAGCAGAAGGATTGTCAGTCATAACTCCATCCACCTTAAGTTGATGAATCCCTTGCATAGATTTCTTTCTTGCAAAATGATGATGAAAAAATGTTGTATTTCTATCCCTAGCAACCAACCATTTAATCCTGCTGCGCTCTTTGAAGAAGATCTCCTGCTGCTTCAAACAATTCTCTAAGGACTCATGGGCATCTAGCTCTTGAGAAATAAGATCATCCGAAATACCAGAGGAAGCCATGTGAGATTGAATGCTTTGCAACCTAGAGGAAGCCCGATTAATATTTTGATCCAGATGACCAAAAGATTCACGATTCCACGTCCTAAGCTCAGAACGTAGCCGTTTTAATTTTGCGCTTAGAAGTTGCATTGGGTGAAGATTTTCAATGGGCACTGACCAAGATTTAGTTATCACCTCACGAAGATCAAGGTGGGTAATCCACATAGCTTGGAATCTGAACCGAGCAATCAATCTGTCCTGAAGAGCACAATGAATCATTAAGGGAGAATGATCAGAATGATGCCTGGGGAGCATTGAACAAGAAACCGAATTCTAAAAATCAAAGAATGGAAAATTAGCAAGAGCTCGATCTAGTTTACTATCTACTCTAAAACTGCCGAATGCCTGGGTACCATTAGTCTAAGTATGAACCGACCCACGGGTTGGAATTTCAGAAAGAAGAGCTCCTTCAATGCAAGTGCAAAAATCTCTACAGGGACCTAAAACTGGAGCTTTACCTGTCTTTTTATGAGCACCTAAGACTGCATTGAAATCACTAATAACACACCAACAGGAAGAGAAAGTAGAAGCTAATCTAGATAAGTTAAACCAAAGCTCTATATGTCTATTTCGCCAAACACTGCCATAGATAAAGGAAATTCTCTACATAGAATTTGCAATAGAAACATCAAAAGTAATATGTTGGTCATGAATGTGAATGGAAAGAGGAGTGGGAGAACCATGTTTGCACAACACCTAACTAGAAGGCAGCATGCAATCATTATGAGTGAGCAACATATAATCCAATCGATTCCAAAAAGAACTAGGAATAGAAGAAAACAACACCATTGGTTCCACAATGCATACAAAGTCAAGAGAATATTGTCTACAAAAAGAAGAAAAAACTCGTTGGGTGTTAGAATTTCCCAAACCACAATAATTCCAATAAAAAAGCTTCATAAATTCAATTTTTCAGGTTTCCTAGCAACTCTTTTAGAAAGAGTAACCTTATATGGCTGTGATTTAGGAGATTTTTTCCTTGTCACCTGTGTCCACTCATCAGCTTCCCTGTCAACTTCATCAGCCTAGGATAAATGTTTTTGTATGTCAGAGATTGTATTTGGATCCACTGTCGCCGTGTTATCATCATTCATAGTTTCAGAATGAACAGTAGCATTATCAATCGGCTCCTCATCCAAAATAAGGGCATGGGAATCCATTTGAAAAGTAAGTTCTCCTGCAACCTCGGGATTCTTTTCAATATTATCAACAGTAGAGTCCTTGGGAGCTGGATCATCTTAAATCAGGATTTCAATTTATTCAGTAACATCAGTAATAGCACCGGAAGGTGGAGCAACTATGGGAGCTGAGTCTGATGCCACAGCCGTAGTAACCGAATAAAAGATATCAAAAGCATTCTGAACCGGAATGGAAGATTGCTGAGCAGGTTTTAGTTTCCAAACCTTTTGAATATTCGCCTTGCGTGGAACTTCCTGTTTGCTTGCTTCAGGTCTGGTGAGTTTCTTAGAATTCAGTTGACAATTATGTGAATCATGTCCAATATTTGAACAAGAGCTGCAGAAAAGCAGAAGATTTTCATATACCATATTAATAAAAAAGCTTTTACCCACTCGTTCAACAAGAAGATTCTCTGGTAGGGGGGTGGATACATCAATATCAATTAGCATTCGAGCGAAGTGTCCATACTCCCCGTTAATGGTGGCTGCATCAAGTTTAAGAGGGACCCCAATTCCTCTAGCTATTGACGTCAAAATATATGGATGCCAGTACTCCCATAGGAGTTGGTAAAACTAGACCCCAAGCTGAGCATTAGTAGATTTTTATGCTAGGGGATCGAAATCAGCTGACCAGTGTTGGAGGCAGAGAATGCCCAGTTTCAATGCAATAGGACCCCTACTCCAAACAACGTTTTTTTCAGAGCTCGAATTCAAGATGGCATGATAATAGCCCCTGCCTATAGAAATCAACTTCCATTTATCTGAGAGTCCCCAAACCGATGATAGTTTGCGCTTCAGGTCAGTTAGGTTCTAGGGCTCTTCTCCTTTAGATAAAACAATACCCGCGATCAAAGCATGTTTGCAAGATTCCAGCTCCTGTTCATAAATGGATTGATCAATTTTGATTGAGATGAAGCCCCCTTTATTCACAGCGGAAGATGATTCTGGAGCCATCATTGCATCGTCGACAATCTTGGTAGCGAGAGGTTTCACCTGAGTTACCGAAGCGTAGGACGGTTTCATAGGCGCGAACAATTCTTTGTGACTGGGGAAATCCATGAAGAAAAAAAGGAAACCAAGCGGCTAGAGCCGGCGTCACCTGATGAACAGACAACAAAAAGAGACCACCTAGAACAGGAGTCTTAGGTTTTCAAAGAAACCTATTTTCGACTATATTCTGACTCTTTTCCAATAAATTACATATTAGATAATTTATTTTTTATTACTCTTTCCTTTTTTATCAAATTATACATAAAATAATTAATTACACTCATTTTTTTCCAATTAGAATTGAATTTCATATTAAATAATGAAAAATTAATTTTGATGTTTAATTAATAAATAACTATATTATTGTAGGAAGATTTTAGTGGGGGAGTTAGTAAATTTTTTATTTTCATTTATCCCCACACTATATGAAAATAATATCATATAGCCAATTAGCATGTATATATAAAATAACAATGAAATATTTCAAGATAAATAAACATAAGTTACGGAAAACATTGGGCAGTTGAAGTACACTAATTGCATGAACATATGTTATACATATATATATATATATATATATATTTGTTTTTGAACTTTATATACTGTTCTCTTTGAACCATCAATAATAATTATGACTAATATATAAAAGCAGACTAGCTAAGAGTTATGCTAGCTCCCGAAGCCTAGCCTAGTGGTCAGGCTGTTGGTGGGCATGGCTGTGGGTCTCCGGTTCGAAACCCATGCCCCCAAATCCCCCTTCCCCAATGGTTGTTCAAAAAAAAAAAAAAAAAGAGTTATGCTATAAGATATGGGAGCAAATTAAATTTAATGATAACTTGAGTTAAACTTGAGTTAATACTTAATTTTAATCTCTTAGGTTTATGTTATTTTTATTACAATTACGAGTAAATATTGAATCTCATCAACATTTATATACTTTTCGGCTGAACTTCAGAAGAGGTCTATTTTCCATTAATTGATAATAACTTTATCATTATATTGATCTTACATCTGCAACAACTTTTAGCTTGGAAACCTGTTTATATTGTATTGTTCTTCTAATTAATCGATCAGCCAACCTATACGATATCTATTGATTTAGAACAGAGCAACCTTAGTGTCGTAGACAGACATAAGAACAAACACATACAATTTCTGCAAATTCAACACAGGGTAGTATTATGACTTGTATCTCTAGGTTGAAACATCCATTACGAAATTAGGGTGCTGGATAATAATTTAAATAATTAGTAATTGATGCTAATTACATAGTTCATTATTTTTAGGGATGCCAAAAAAATAAAAATAAAAAACATTTAACTAATCAATGTAAAACCGCTTAACACAATATATAAAAGATAAATTTTTAATAAGTTAATTTGTAGGATATATAAATTTTTCATGTAGAATATAATTTCTACTTCCATTCAATACCTTATTGAAGTATCCATGCACAAATATAAAAATATTGGTTACATTTCACTCATATTTTTTTTTTAAAAAAAATAACACAAATATCATAATTCCAAATGCAACTAAATATTTATAACATATAAAATTCGTAATAGATAAGGCATGCAATAAAAAATAACTTCTTACAAGAAAAATGTAAGAATACACTAAAAATTCATTGGTGGACTAACATTTTCAAAGTGTTCTCTTTCTGTTTATTTTTAATTCCTAAAAATTGAAAAAAACATGTAATCAATTGCTCAAGCATTAAGTACTCAAATGCAAGTAAAACTATTCAACTTGAGATTCCTCAAAAGAACATTATTAGCCTTCAAAATTGGAAGGGTCACCATTTAAATTGCACTTTTGTTATATTACACCTTTGCGAATTCGAGTTTTTCCCCTTTTTGGATTATACGCTATCCATTTTCAAAAATATAGTTTTTATTTTTTTTTATACTTTCGTAAGGAATTAATAAAAATTAGCCAAGTATGTAGCATGCTACGTAAAAATAGCTTTGGGGTTATTGGAAGATAAATTGTCATGACACATGAAAAATAATGGGTAGTTGAAGTACACTAATTGCATGAGTGGTGCTATACATATATGGTTTCCAAAGAGAAAAAATTAATCAACCCTAAAAGTTAGATTTATTAGTTTGTTCATGCATATTGAAATTTTAAGCACAGTTAATGCTAATATAATTTAAGATGTTGGAGAAAATTAAATGTTTAAGTTTAATTTATCCTTTATCAATTATAAGAAAATTAAATCTTTAGGTTTAACTTATTCTTTATCGACTATAAATTTCAAATCCGATTATGGAATTGCATCCCTATTCAGTTTCCGTTGCAATTACGATCATCATATTGGCTTCAATTACTTAGATAATTTACTGATGAACATTTCCTCCTATTAAAAATAATTAGTATGGTTAATTTCTTTATATTATAATCAAATATTTGTTTTAAAATAAAAGTAACGTAAAATCGATACCTTTATAGCTGTAGTCCATATCTCTTCTTAAATTACTACAATCATTTGTTTTTATGAGAGTGGCAGGTGAGAAAATAAAGAATAAAATAGATAAAAATGATTCAAAGCCATCACTAATGCGTTTATGGATGGGTAATAAAATAGATAAAAATGATTCAAAGTCATCACTAATGCGTTTATGGATGGGTAGGATATAGGAAAATAAGGATGTTTAAAAGATTCAAAGTACCATGAGAAAGTATAATGTAAAATGTAGCAAATACTGTTGTAGAATGATTAGTAATGGAAAAATTAAAATTAGTCTTAACTATTATATTTTTGTTTATGTATATCAATTATGAAACAGTGAATAAATAATAATAATAATTATTATTATATAATATATCGTAGTAGTAGTGGTGATGATGATAATAATAATAATCCGTTTTTGTTTGTTTAAACTAAATATATTCTAATGAAAATTGACATCAACTAAATTTTTTTAATTTAAAATTTTTTAAGTAAATTAAAATAAATATTTAACTAATCCTTAATTAAATTTATTTTTTGGGTAATTAGACTTCAACCAAATCGATGTTGACCCATATTTCTCATAATAAATACAGTTGAGGCTCAACAATTAAACTAAGATCGATTAGATATGATGCGAGTAGCCTTCCCCTTAACAATTCAACAAACAAGTCCAACCATTCATAAATATCATATTCACTGTAAATGGATTGCTATCATTTCGAAAGAGAAGGAAAAAAAAAAAGAAAAAAAAAAGCCCTTCAATATAGGTACACATAATTTCTAATAAGCATCAAAATGCTTGCAGGATGAAGAGTTTCAATAGCATGGTCACATTTAGTTACATAGATAAAGGAGACCAAACTGCACAAAAAAAAAGTCACATTTAATTAATAATTTCTGTTTTAAAGAAGCTTTAATGTCATAGGCGCTCCTCAGGATCGTGAGGAGTATCCTCAGAAATATGAGTGGCGGTTGGCTTAAAAAAAAAAAAAATCATGATTTTATCTTCAAGTGCTTTTTTTTGGACTTGGATCACTTCCCATATTAAGGGACATTTGTAGGGGTTTTTAAAAGTTGAATTGAGTTTTAAATTGATCTTTAATTTGGTCTTTAATCCTCTCTTTATTGAGTATAATTTTGTTCCTAATTTATAGTCACACTTGAACATAAAACATATTAGTGATTCAAAATTGATTGTTAAATTCTAAATAAAAGTTGATTTGAGATTAATCATGACTTTTTTGTTTTTTGAGCACAAGATTAATCATGACTTTGATCATGCAAAGTTGAACACAACTATTGTAACTTTAACCAGTTAGCTAGTAGAGACTACAAAATATTAAATACTGTCCTACCAAACTCAGTATGATAAATTTTACTTTTTCTTACTAAAAAACTTGTCTTTTCCAACAAATTACATATTAAATAATTAATTTTTTTTACTACTCTTTCATTTTTAAATCATATTATACATAAAATAATTAATTATACTCATTTTTCCAATTGGAATTGAATTTCATATTAAATAATAAAAAATTAATTTTGATGTTTAATTAATAAATAACTACATCATTGTAGGTTACATCAAAAAAAAAAAAACTATATCATTGTAGGGAAATTTTAGTGGGAGAGTTAGTAAATTTCTTATCCCCTTCATCTGCACTATTATAATATAATGTATAGATTTTGTAATGTTCTTTTTTATTTTCTTTTATCCCCACACTTATGAAAATAATATTATATAGCCAATTAGCATGTACATATAAAATAACAATGAAATATTTCAACATAAATAAACATAACTCATGGAAAACATTGGCTAGTTGAAGTACACTAATTGCATGAACATATGTTATACATATACTCTTTTTATTTTTATTATTTTTTTTAACTTTATATATTATTGAACCATCAACAATAATTATGACTAATATATAAAAGCAGGCTAGCTAAAAGTTATGCTATAAGATATAGGAGTATATTAAATTTAATGATAACTTGAGTTTAAACAAGAATTATTATATGAATTCTTGATACATATATAATTTAAATCTTCTAGTTTTATGTTATATTTATTACAATTACAAGTAAATACCGAATTCCATCAGAATTTATATACTTTTCGGTTCAACTTCTGAAGAGATTTATTTTCCATTAATTTGATTGATAATAATTTTTATCATCATATTGATTTTACATTTGCAACAACTTTTACAATGAGAACATAACCTTTTATATATCCATATCTATCTCTTGTATCTTTACCCTCTGTTACTGAACAATCGCTTGAAACATCATTATGAAATTAGGGTGCTGAATTAGTAATTTAAATAATTAGTAATTGATGCTAATGCAGTTCATTATTTTTAGGGATACCAAAAAAAACAATAAAAAACATTTCACTTATCAATCAATGTAATATAGCTAAACACAATATAAAATATAATTTTTTAAAAAAGTTTGTAGGGTATACATAAGAGATTTTTAATAAGTTTGTAGATTATAACTTCTGCTTCCATGTATCCATATTTTCTTTGTTAAAAAAAAAAAAGTCAGTGTATCCATGCATAAATATATTGTTATTCCTTAGCTCATTTGAAATATAAAAATACTAGTAAAATTTTCATTTCTCTCATTTTTTTCAATAACACAAATATCATAATTATGCAACTAAATGTTTATAACTTATAAAAATCATAACAGATAATGAAGGCATGCAATAAAAATGATTTCTTCCTACAAAAATATCCAAAATTTAAAGTTAATTAATTCATCTCAACATAATTGTATTCCAAAAATCTCATCCAATAGAATAGACTAAAGATTCATTTATGGACTAGCATTTTCAAAGTGTTCCCTTTTTGTTTATTTTTAATTCCTAAAAATTGAAAAAAAAAAACATATATATAATCAATTGCTCAAGCATTGAGTACTCAGATGCAAGTAAAAGTATTTAACTTAGTTAGTGGGTAAGTTGTTAAGGACATTCTGAACTGTAAGATTTAAATTTTGTCGCTATCAATTTAAAAAGAAAAAACTACTCTTATTATACAATCCATTGATAACTAGATCCCTCCATTAAAAAATTTTCAACTTGAGATTCCTCAAAAGAACATTAGCCTTCAAAATTGAAGGGGCCACCATTCAAATCGCTCTTTTGTTGTATTACTCCTTGCCAATTCGAGTTTTTCTCCTTTGGATTATATGTTATGCATTTACAAAAATATAGTTTTTATTTTTTTTATACTTTTGTAAGGAATTAATAAAAATTAGCCAAGTATGTACCATGCATGTAAAAATAGCTTAATTTGGGGTTATTGGAAGATAAATTGTCATGACACATGGAAAATAATGGGTAGTTGAAGTACACTAATTGCATGAGTGGTGTTATACATATATGGTTTCCAAAGAGAAAAAATTAATCAAAAAAGTTAATTAGATTTATTAGTTTATTGATGCATATTGAAATTTTAAGCACAGTTAATACTAATATAATCTAAGATGTTGGAGAAAATTAAATCTTTGTTAGGTTTAACTTATTCTTTAACCATTATCAATTTCAAATCCACCCATGCAATTGCATTCATATTCAATTTACCAAATTGCCTTCAATTAACTTATTGCAATTACTATCACTATATTGCCTTCAATTAAACTCAGATATATTTACCAAATTGATATCCTCAGAATGTTATCAACCTTTGCTATTATAAAAATAATTAGTAAGAATGGAAGCAAGTGTTTTGAGAAAATCTATATTTTTATATCCGTAATCCACATTCCCTCTTATATATTACTACAATCATTTGTTTTTAAGAAAGTGGCAGGTGGGAAAATAAAGGATAAAATAGATAAAAATGATTAAAAGCCATTACTAATGTGTTTATGATTGGGTACTAAATTAGGGTTATAGGAAAATAAGGATATGTAAAAGATTCAGAGTGAAATGAGAAAGTATGATGTAAAATGTAAAAGTGGTACAATAGTAATGGAAAAATTAAAATTAGTTTTAAATATTATATTTTTATTTATATATATTAATGATGAAACGATGAATAAATAATAATAATAGTAATAATAATAATAATTCGTTTTTGTTTCTTTAAACTAAATATAGTTTAATGAAAACTGAAATCAACTAAATTATTTTGAATTAAAATTTTTTAACTAAATTAAAATAAATATCTAACTAATTCTTAATTCAATTTATTTTTTGGTTAATTAGGCTTTAACAAAATCGATATTGACCCCTATTTCTCATAATAAACACACTTGAGGCTCAACAATTAAATTAAGATCGATTAGATATGATGCGAGTAGCCTTCCCCTTAACAATACAGCAAACAAGTGCAATCACTGTAAAATGGATTGCTGACTATCATTTCCAAAGAGAATGAAAAAAAAAAAAATCCTTCAATATATACATACATAATTTCTGCTAAGCATCAAAATGCTTGCAGGATGAGGAGTTTCAATAGCATGGTCACATTTAGTTACATAGATAAAGGAGGCCAATCTGCACAAAAAAGAGTTGGCTTCTTGCAAATCCAATAGTTCTTGACAGTCAAAGAAACAGCATTTGGATTGGCATTCTTGTGATTCAAATAGTCATCTGACCATTTCAGCCATCTCTGATGAGCATGAGGCAGCTGTGCTGCCTTGCGTCTGTCGAGTATTGTACGACTTGCAGCTCAGGCATTTGTGTGCAACAATATGGAATTGAACAAGTGAGTTAGCACCACAATCATTGCACAGAATCCACACCTGTTAATTTACAGTTTACACACAAGAGTCAGTCACTAGTAGCAGCAGCCACTAATCGAATAACTAAAGGAAACATGTGTTAGATACTATATATGTGATACTTGCCATCTTGTTTTCGTAAATTTCTGGCATTGGTGTTGCTGCAATCTGCATTAGTGCAACAGAATGTTAGCTTGGAGGGCAGAGGAGAAGAGAAAATGTAGCCTTACTAACACAAATACACAAGTAATAAACACCTCTTGATCAAGCTTTCTCCATAATTTTGACATATCACAGATGGATTTAGAGCAGACTGGGCATGAATATCTGCAAAATAGAATTGTACATACATGATCAGATCAAGGGTGCGAGTGAAATTCATCAACCTGAAAGTACTTATGCAACAAAACACGAGTACCTACCGATAATGTTGCTGCATCTCTCTCACACATTCCAAATGTATTGTATGCCCACAGGGTAGCACTGTTATATCTTTCATAGTGTCAAACAGAAACTGCAAAAAGTTTTTGCTTGAGCATTAGCCATTCTTCGCAGAATTTTCAATGCATTGTAACTGTGTTTTGTATATGCTTTGCCTAAATTTACCTCAAAGCAAACAGGGCAATTGTGATGCATTGCTCTTTCCACACATCGGTGAGTGTCTTTCATCAATTTTGAGTAGCAACATCCTGAGGAAGAAATTAAACAAGTCTCTGTTATCAGTTTGAATTATTCAGAAGAATTCAAATCATCCAGTTGGCTGATCTCTTACCACATGTTTTGCAATGGAAGAAATTTTCCTTGCCACCAGTTCTGTTAGAAAAAGGGGGAAATGGTTTAGTTCAGAGGAACGAATCACTTGAATTGCATTTCTTTAGCAAACAATAGAAGGACGTCGAGGAGACGAAGTAGAGAACATAGTCTTAAGCATCTTACCTGCATATTCCACACTCATCGCAGTGGTATTGCTTCTTCGCAACCTAAATGCATCAACCGGTTTGATTATCAGTAAACTTGTATAAGTTAGCAAAACATAACTACAAAGAAAGAGGATAATCACCGAAATTACATCATCATCAAAGAATTTGCACTTTTCACAGAAGTATTTCCCCATGCAAACCCCACAATTTATGCAATTCTGCTGAACCTGATGAAATTTAGCACAACATTACGAACATGTGTTACAGATTATGTCTTTCCGAAATTGCCAAACATCTTAGACTATGTTCTGATCAAGTTTTAAGGGAATCACTTACATCTTGTTCTGTGCTGCAGAGGGAGCAGATAACCTGAAAATCAAATGAAATGGGGTACAATTAGACAAAATCAACACGATTGTATGTCCATTAATGCAGAGTGACCTCTCAATCAAAGATTATCCTCTTTCACTTTGCAGCATGAGGGATTCTTGAGACCATCAATACTTTTCAAGATTCTTGAGGAGGAAAAAGCACAAAAAGTGGAGGATTCAACTAGATAAAAAATCTTAAAAATATCTAATATTACAGCACCAGAATTTCAAAGGCAAACCTTTGTAACTTCATGGCGTGGAATATCGTGTCGATCAAGAGGATTAGTTTCCAGTGCATTCTGTAAATAAATCAATTCAAAAACAACATACATGGATTAGCTAAGCATCATATAGAGAACTTGGTTGCGTGGAATATCGTGTCGATCAAGAGGATTAGTTTCCAGTTCATTCTGAAAATAAATCAATTCCAAAACAACATATGGATTAGCTAAGCATCATATAGAGAATTTTGTTACAGAGCAACATAGACAACAAGAAAAATAAGGTACCTTAGCTTCATTATGGCAATGTCTGCAATCAAATATCTCATTGCAACAAGGTGCTCTGATCTTGCATCGCCTCCTATAATGCGGGCACCTAGTACCCACCAGCAAAAAAACACAAAAAAGAAAAGAAAAAAAAACCCAAAAAAATTCTTCTCAGCAACAAATCCAAGACCCCATTTCCAAGAATCTATCAAAACACCAACAAAATATACAGAATCTAAAGAGTATACAAGCAAATGAACATACCCATAACGCCGAGATCCAATCTCTGTCAAAGATGCACTGTTAGCTACCACAACATCTTCAAATGCAGTGAAACTAGATTGTGTCTCAAATTCAGTCCCCATTCTCTTCAAATTCCAACAAGAACTTCCTCCTTTATTTAATTTCACCTAATAGAAGAATACCAAAAAGAACCCAGCAACAACAGCAAAGGAGAAGAAGAAACGGAACACTTAAATAGATGTCTTAAGAAATGGGGTCAGATGATGATGATGATGTAACTGGAGAGCCTTGCCTCACTCACCCGAAAATCAATCACGAACGTGCCTTTAGATGGATAGATACGGATAAGGCATGCTTTATTCTCGGGGATCATAAATAAAAAAAAATAAAAAAAAAACTTTTTTCTCTTTTTCTTTTGGGTAAATTTAAAAAAAAAAAAAATTCAACGTCTGAGCGTATTTTTAAATAAAACTCAACCTAATTTTTTATTTTAAATAAAACTATAACCTTTAAAATGTTATAAAAAAAAAGCCCTATTTGGATGATGTACTGGTAATGCTAAGTTTTTTGTTGAAATTTCATATATCTAGTATGTTAAGTTGAAATTTCATATACTTAATATGCTAAGTTTTTTGTTGTAATAACTAAATTGCACTTTTATCTATCTAAACAGTCTGCTAATTCAAAATGAAACAATCAATTAGAGGGAAAAAAATATCAATTTGGGGACAAATGTATCAGTTTTATCTTCTGTTACCAGTACAGTCATCAAAGGAGGGCTTTTTTTGATTATGTTTTAAAAGTTGTGGTTTTATTTGAAAGAAAAAATTGGATAGAGTTTTTTTTTTTTTTTAAATACCCTCAAACGTTGGGGTTTTTTTTGTAATTTTCCCTTTTCTTTTTTATTTGGAAATATTTCAACCATTGCGATTAAAGAAACAATTTATAGCCAGAGAAAAAAGTAGTCAAATGGTAATTTCATAATTTCTCTCTAAGGGTAATTTTAAGACGTAGGGTTCGATTTCTACTATTGTCGATTTAAAAAGAAAGGATTGCCTATATTATACAGTTCATCGATACTTAGCTTATATGATCTTCTTAATAAAAAAAAAACCAATTTTAGGTATCAATATCTATAGGCTCATATGAAAATAAATTTGAAATATTTAAGTAAAATTTTTAAGATCTGTATGGAATCGGTTATGCAACTTTTATATGTGATAAGTACAAGTCTTAAATAGGGTAAAATTTCAAAATTTTCACTTGCATAACCCTTCATAACATGAAGAATTTCTTTCCCATAGATCCATTTTGCATTTTACACATAGCTAAATGGCAAACAATATATACAAACATCAATCTAGGAACTCTAAGTTTAGGAATACTTACAAACTTATAAGTTTGATGTAGACCACAATAGTTATCTACAAGCTCTGGGGATGCTTTAGGTTCAATTCTTGAATCAAATGTTCTAGCCTCCCAAATGTTAGGTCTCTAGCTTGAAACACCAAAGCTCCACCAAATCTTCTTCTTGCTTAGATTGGATTACTAGCAAGTAGCCCATCTAATGACTCTCACAAAACTTGCACTAATTTTAATCTTTGCAAGAACTGTTAAGGTTTATTTTTGTGTATGTGTTTCTCTCCTTTTGTGTGTCTCTACACAAAGCCTCTAACCTTAGAACACTTCTTAGGTCATGTATATATAAGTAGAGAAAGCAAGCCCTAACGACATCATGTCTTACATCACATGTATACAACTTGTCATAATAAGTATACAACTTATATACTTATCTAGTGCACAAAGAATTATGTAGAGAATTAATACATCTCATGTATTATGTCGACATACATTCTCTACACATATCAATGTGATATACACCTTATCTGTTAAGACCCGAAATATTTATTTAAATTTTTAATATTAAAAAATTGAATTTTCAGTGTTAATAAAGTAAAATTTAATTTAAGATTTTATTATTTAATTAATTGATTTATTATTTGATGTTAAAATTATTTATGTTAACA
>CATIWK010781602.1:0-22386 GCA_949634005.1 Mallotus japonicus
AATGATTTAATCCAATCTGTATCATTATTGATGATAGACCATCAACACTTATGTTTTTGGTTATAGCCTTCCTCATAATTCCAGAGAAAATCGCCTTGACCAAGTTTCTTCCGCAAGCCAAAATCATTTCTCTTCAATTGCAGAAGGGACTTGATTTGGTCTGTTCTTTCTTCTGCTTTCGATACTTTTGCATATTCATTTTTAACCACAGAGTTTCGTTGTATTAGTCAATGCACATGTACATGTTAAGTAGCTTATACACCATTAAACAATGTAATTGCAGGAATGAAAGCAAGTGCAGCAGTGCTCACTCAGCATTTTACAGACTATTTTTCCCACATGTTCAAAGCAAAAATGAAGAATATAGAAACAGAAAGCAAAAGAGGAGAGCATCACCCACTTGAAGAGTGGTGATCTTTGCCACCAAGTTTAATTTCATTATCATGCTTGGATATTAATTTCTTCGTTCTTTTCACGCAGATCTTCTATGTGCAGTTCAAACACCTCTGCAGCCATAATGCAAGATATGTATAAACTTGTCAAACACAAACTCAGTACAGGTCCAGTTTCTTGATTCTTAAAGACAGGAGAAACAACCTGCGTTATTTCATAAATTTTCAAGACACCTTGACAGACCTTACAGAATTGCAGGAAAAACAAAGGATAGCACATAACTAAAAAGATAGTATTCAATGGCATGCAGCTAAGGATGAGTCTTGTGCGGCACATTTGTCAATAATAAATTTTGATGTCATTACAAGCATATGCATCCAACTTGTTTGCATCATTATTAAACTCCAATCGTGAACCCTCTACAAAACTGATTAAATGCATGACGGATTCCCATTTAAGGTCTTTTAGAATTTTAGAATGCACACGAGGATATTATGCCTGCAATTTCCCAAACAAAAATTTCCAAATCCAATGTAGTCATTTCATCAGACATCGCTAAATGCAAAATGAAATTACCAGTAGTGTTTTTCTGGTAGCAGTGTTTTCAATTTAGGCACCTTATTAAAACATCACAAGGTTCAAGTAAGACGAGGTGACAATTTGCAGATCCACTATGATCACATGCACATCAATTATGATCTCATGCCCATGCATATCTAATGTTGATTTAATAGCATGTAAGGGTTCTGTACTGCATTGTATTACAGAGACAAAGAGATGCCTGCCCATGTATGTGTATTTGTGAAAAGAACATGTCTGAATGTGTCTTAAATTTGATGGAAAACATGGAGCATAGCTCACATATAGCCACATACCATCTGCTTCATCAAAATGCTACAGCAGACTTTCAAGCCACTAACCCAAATTTTAAGAAATAGTTAATTGACTCTAAGCAGCCAAAATCCCAAACACAAATTACTAATATATACAAATAAAGGATTAATGTGTCATAAAGATGAAAATTCCCTAAGCAAAAAGTGAAGGATTAATTTAGGGCGGTCAAAGGAACTTTGTTTTGTAAAATCAAGGGATACAAATTTCAGAATTTGTTAGTTGAGGTCAATAGAAAATCTACATCTTTTTACTGTATTATGCCATAGTGTTAGATGGTCAATATCAATCAGCAACACACACAAAATAGAACCAACATTGACATCCAGTTCAATATAAATGGCCTAAAATGCAATGAGGCAAACCAATTAATTCGTCATCGAGGCTATAGGCTATAGGTAGTAGTGTTTTTCTGGTAGCAGTGTTGACAGTTTAGGCACCTTATTAAAACAGCACAAGGTTCAAGTAAGACGAGGTGACAATTTGCAGATCCACTATGGTCACATGCACATCAATTATGATCTCATGCCCATGCATATCTAATGTTGATTTGATAGCATGTAAAGGTTCTGTACTGCATTGTATTATAGAGACAAAGAGATGCCTGTCCATGTATGTGCATTTGTGAAAAGAACATGTCTGAATGTGTCTCAAATTTGATGGAAAACATAGCGCCTAGCTCATATATAGCGATATACCATCTGCTTCATCAACATGCTACAGCAGGAAGTGAATCCTAAGGCACAAAAACAATGTCAAGGCTATGATTGAGATTTGAAAGGCTCTTTTCTCTCTGCTACAGTGTCTTCGTTTTGAGAGTCTTCCTTTTTCTACTAGGGGGTTTTACCCCGCTCCTTTTCCTTTTCTGTTTATGGTTTTCTTATCTAATAAGATGTTTATATATTGTTATGTTGTAATACTTTTGTGGTGCAGGAAATCTGCCTGTTGTGCTGTGCTGATGGGTCAGCTTCTGTGGTACTGTGTTTTCATAGTTTTTTGGTGCAGAGTGTTAGGCATGCCGGCCGGCCTCTGTTTTGCTTTCACCTGGTTTATTGATGTCCACCAGGTTGCCTCTGCCTTCGCCGTAGTTGATGCTTCTTCTCGGCTGGGTTTTTGTTTTCATCAGTATCAAAGGGCTTCTACACTAAAATGGTGTAGCAAGACTGCAGTGGAGGTTGATTACTCCATGGATTGGCGGAGGTTGAACTCTCCAGTGTCGATCGCAATCAGGAGTGTTCTGCTCAAGGAGATACCTCTCTTGCAGTTGTTCTTTCATGATCTGGGTACAACCATCCTTACTAGTCCAAGATCTTATCAAATCAAATCATTTATCATATCTCTATCATCATTTATCGAATCGAATGTGATAAATGTGCAAGTATAACAATTGGTGAAGGAGGTGAGCATAAAACATTTCAAACCCAAAAACCCAAATGCAAATTGATGACCATAAACTAATCCAAATGACAAGAACACAGAGCTACAACCAGCTAAAGACATTCATCAACATATGAAATTTGATTAATTTTTTACCCAAAAATCTGACCTTGGAACAACATCACAGCATCAATTAAAAAATCACACACTATAATCCAACACTCCATATAATAAACCCAGACTTCCATCTCAACTGAATTAAAGTAATCCAAAAGAGTTACCTTCAGTAACCAATTCAGCTCGGATGAAAAATATTCAATTCTCAAAAATCAATGCGTAGACATAATTTGCAATCAAGAAAAAACCAACCCATATAACAAAATTGATTTAATAATCATTAAATTTACATACCTTGATAGTACGCCCTTGTTCAGAAGTAAGAGAGGCTTTAGCAATGGTTTGTTCATCAACAAAAACAGCTTTCTTGATGAGCAGTTTCTGAAGGGAATCAAGATTTGAAGCCATCTCAGTTAAATAGTATAGCTCCTTTCCATCTTTCCTCACTGCTTCCTTTCTTTCTTAAATCTTTTTCCTCCGTATTTATTTATTTCCCTTACCTGATTGAAAATTGAAATCTGCCGTTGAAGAGCTGAAGCTGCTTTTACTTTTTGTATATCTTCCTAGCTAAAATTACAAATTTACCCTTATGCTAAAATTGACCATTTTGTTGGTTGCATAGTAGCGTCTGGCTTCACTATTTCACAGTTTCCTCTCCAGAACCCACTCCCAACCGCACCGACGGCTCCAGCCGCCGCCTCCACCGCCGAAACCACTGGTTCCAACCCAAAAACACAGCGTTTTGTGGTAATTTTGTTCTCAAAGCATTGACGAATTCCATTTGCTACTGTTTGATGAGATCAGTTTTTTTTTTTTTTTCCTTTTTTAAGTGTTGTAGGAATGGCGAAGGGTCTGATGTGGGCAACAGCGGAAGATTTGGCGAGGAACAGAGGACGTGTGCTGTGTTTATATCAGCAATTGCTGCGGAGCCTGAACTCTCCAAGTTTGCCTCTGAATTTGGCGGGTAGACTGGCAAAGAAAGCTGAAGTTCGAACCATATTCATGGTTGCGTCGGAGGGGAGATCGGTTCATAACATAGATGACCTCATTGACACTGCCGAATATGCTCTCTCTGTACTGAGAAAAGGTGAAATCCCTAAATACATCCAATAATTATTAAATAAATTGATTTATTGTAGCTTTTGAGAGATGTGCTTTAATGGATGAATGAATGTTAAAAAACAACCGTTTTCAAAGCCATAATAGAGGTCTGAGGAATGTTACAATTGAATCAGATGCGGCAGAGGTAGTTAATGCTGTCTACAACGATTTAACTGAGGTCAAATTGGAAGTTCAACCAATCATTGAAGAAATACAGGAGATTATCCAGTTCAGTAGGGAAGCAGCGACTCTGAGGAAGATCAATAGAAAGGCTAACCAAGTGGCGGACTGGTTAACCAAAAACGATTTTCTGATCGCAAACAAAGAGAAATGGAGTAATGCTCCAATAGCTCTTGTGAACCTGATTGATAACGATATTGTATCGTCTGGCATTTGTTGAATGAAGTTATTTTACCGTCCAAAAAAAAAAAAAAATTCAAATCAAAAGTTTTTTTTTTTTTTTTGAGTTGTAATTTGAAGGTGATTTTGGCTTGGTATAACACTATCACTGATACCATTGATAATGGAAAAACGCATCCATTGACAATTGCACTCCTGCATCATATATGCTTCCAGGGCACCCACTAGATATCACAAATTCATGTAATTACAGTGAGTTATATAGAATCTATTGTTAATAATTTTTTTTTTTTTTGAAATGTTACATACATCATTCTATCATTTATAATTCAAATACATCACCATCAACATAAACCATAAATAGTACAAACATGCTAAAATTATTAAAACTCGTAAAGTTCAGGTTTTTTTAAGTAATTAGGCCTTCATTCTAGTAGTCCTGATCTCATATTCTCCCAGCACTGCAATACGGTTTAGTTAGTGATTGCTGATGGAAATAGAAGGTTTACCATTATTATAGAAATATTATACTCGACTGAGCAAACTTTGAACATGTTAGTTGCTTATGAGTATGGAAAGAATGTGATGAAAGTTGTATGATGTGATCTTTGAAGCACATTGCTTAACCATATTTCGATGTCCACGCATGAGATGAGTGTGATGTATGTGTTCTTTGAAATATTAGAAACCTGCAAGCTGTTGATGTTACGCCAAACCTGCAAGTTGTTGATATTATTCCAATTCATATATATCTTAATCAGTAAGTGCTATCAGCACTTACTTTCAAAAAAAAAAGTAAGTGCTATCAGCAAAGATCAACAAGCAGCAGCTTATACTTTTGTATTTTGATTTGCTTGTCATGATTTGTTGGTAGTTTTTGATGTGTAGCTGATATGAATGATAAATAGTCTTTTAGATTCAAAGCATTAAAATATTACATTGTTAAACATGAAGAACAAGTAATTAACTAGTTGTGATCAAAATGAATCATTCTTATTTTAGGACACATTGTCTCTTGTTCCAAAGAGACAATGGTTGCCATATATATATATATATATATCCAGCTTCTTCTCCATTAATATTCAAAACCCAATCTTCACAACGTAATAAGATGGACAAGCCTTACAAGTTGAAGTTGAATAAGTTTGCAGATATGATTAACTATGAATTTAGGAGCACTTATGATGGTTCAAAGGTTAAACATCATCGAATGTTTTTGTGGAGCATGAAGAAATGGAACCTTCATGTATGAAAAAGTAGATAACATTCCACCATCCGTTGATTGGAGAAAGAAAGGTGCTGTCAGCCCTGTTAAAGATTAAGGCCAATGTGGTAAGGCTTAATTATTTTTCACTGCCTATGTTGATTCCTGCTATGCTCATAGTATAAAAGCACTTGTGTTTGATTGCTTGTGAATTGATTATTGTCATTTTGGATGTGGCATACAGGTAGTTGCTGAGCGTTTTCAACCATAGTAGTAGTTGAGGGTATTAATCAAATCAGGACAAACAAGCTAGTGTCTTTGTCTGAACAAGAGCTGGAGGATTGTGACGGTTTCAAAATGAAGGATGTAATGTTGGGTTAATGGAGTATGCATCTGAGTTCATTAAGTCAATGGGAGGCATAACAACTGAGGCTAATTATCAGTATGAAGCCAAAAAATGAGGCGGAGGTGAGTCGAGGTCGTCTCCATTGGATCGTAGGTAACAGCAATGGTGGTGACATCATCAATGCCACCTTGTCAACGGAAATTTTTGAGCTTTGCTATGGTGGTGATGGTGATGATGGTGATGATTGATTGATGTTGTTGGTATTAGCTACAGTGATGGTAGTAGTGGTGCTAGTGGAAAAAGGTTAAAATCTGGAAACGGAATTGATCTTTGAGGTTTTGCTTTATTTAATTTTTCAAATAGGAGTTGAAAATCCATTGTTAATGTAGCTGCTCTTAATCCAGCGTGAAACCCAACGAAATGAAAGGCTTGATAATTGGAAATGATACTGAAAAGGAGTGGAACTGCCTTTTTCCTATTCAATATGCATCAAGGTAATTAGCTGCATGCCTTTGCACTTGTGTGAATTTCAGTATTATGTGTCTCTTTGCTAATGCAATATGCAACTAACTTTCACCACCAATTTCAATTCCAAGACCTACATACAAAAAGCTGAGCTAAGAATGGACACTAGAAAACTCGAACATATGAAACTGAAAACTCGAACCTAATAAATATAACAAAATTACAGCCATCAGGTTTATTACAATATGATATTTGGAGAGTTTGGTTTTGATGACACAATTATTTCATCAATGTCAATATGGTGAGATCAGCATTTGTTGTGGCATGCTATACTTCTTACATTATTTCATTCCCCGATTTCTATTGCAGCTCTGGTTTTTCACGTGGTAAATCTGGTTATTGCATTTAAAACCAAATCAGAAAATCATGCACCAAACGAAATGCTCATTTGTGAACAAAATGCTATGAATTATATAAATAAATAAATGTCATTATTTCATACCATTTCCAGGAATAGATAATGCATGAATAGTCTTGTTGATGTCGCCTTCCCATTCCCATTCATATTTAAATTCTCCAATTTGAATTCGCCATAGCTTTTGCGTGGCTAAGACTTCTTGAGCAAATATTTTCATGCTGGGGCATTCTCTAACGATTACTTCTTCCAATGATGGAAAATTGAATGCATAAGAACCTGAACAGAAGCTTTTGAGTCTTGGCAAATCATGCAGTGTCAGAAATTTCAATTGAATGAACACAATCTCATCTTCTCCTACATCTGCTTCACTTGCTACTATTTCTTGCACCATTTCACATTCCTTTATATTCATTCTTCTGAGTCGCACAAGACTTCTAGCTACTGGGGCAGTCATTAGATTTACTAAACCGTGACATTTTGAGACTTCCAAAGTTGTCAAATTTTGGAATGACACTGAGGATAACAATAAAACTTTCATTCTGCTGCACTCCAAGAATTGTAAAGTTTCCAGATTTTGAAACTCAAGGACTGGTAAGGAGTCTTTATCCACCAGATGTTTCAGCTCATGTTGATGTAGGATAGTTTCCTTAAAACAAGCATCACTCAGAATAAGCTTCTCCAGGCAGGGTAAGCTTTGGATGAAATGAGATGGCAAATGTGCAGATTCACCAGGAAAACAAGTCACTTCAATTACTTTCAGCCCGTGCAAGAAAACTCGAAAATTTTCATTCAACATATCCTTCACGATGTTCCATTCCACCTTCAACTCTTCCAAGCTTGGGATTGCAACCTAGGAGACCATATTAAGTACTAATTATTGATAAACAAGAACTGGAAGTTAATCTGTACAGAAAACAAACCAAATAGCTAGCATCCTGAATTGTTTAAAACTAATCTTATCAGTAACATTGAAATAAAATTCAATTACAAAAATTTTAATAAATTAACCTTGCCAGCAAAAATCATTATGTCTTCATTTGAAAATGTTGAAGCAAATAAGTCAATCTTTGGGCAGAGAACGACATCAATCTTTGTCAGGGACAGGCATTCCAGAACTTCACCTTCAGAATAAAAACTTGATAAGCGAGGCAAACACTCAAGACTCAACAAGTGTAAGTTAGGAAATATGGTTTTATCCCACATTAATGATGTTTTCTCTTCTTTTGCTTCTTTTGTGATGACGTATTCCACTGAAGTGCATCTTTTAACTTCCAGTTGTTGGAGATTTGCAAGATCCAAAGCCATAGACAAGGTAAATATATTAGTCAATTTACCACAATCATGAACTTTCAGCAATGTTAATTTTTCAAAGCTCAAAATTCCTTCAGGATCCTTATTCCACACATTCCTTAACCTGGGCAGATCAATTAAATGTAATTCCTTTAACTGTCCCATCAAGCCAATATCACCTTCATCAGCATTTAGACTATCCAAATTAAACACTTTTTCTAGCGACTCACATTTTTCTACGACCAACACTTTCAATTTATCCACCGCCTGCAGTACATTTGAAGGTATGGCACTGGAGAAAAGTCCACATTCGTCAACAACCAACTCTGTTAAATTTTGGAGGCAACTGAATGGAAACTGGCCATGCCATTTTTCTTTCAGTTCAAGAAATTTAGAGAGTTTCAAATCATTGAGGTACCTAAATCCAACCTTTAAAAAATGAAAAAATAAATCAGAAATATTGCATTTGATCAATATGTAAAGAGATAACAATTTAGATAATAAATAAGAACATTTGATCAATACATACCATTTTCACATGCAACTGTTTTATAGTGGCATTGAGGTCACTTTCCCAATAATGTCCTTTTGGGTCAATGCCTGTCAATTTGACACTATGTAGCTTCGGTGCAATCAGTACTCCATGACAAAAAGTCCTGAAATTGGGGAATATTCCCAGTCTCACTTCTTCCAAACAAGGGAATGCAAAGGTGAAATTGCCCAAGCAGAAAGCAGTGAGGCTTTGTAAGTCACAGAGAATTAACTTTTCTAAATTGGTGAAAACAATCTCATCGGTTGTCCCATCCTCTTCTTTTGCCACTATTTCTGTCAAATTATTGCAATGTTGTACCTTCAACTTCACAAGATGCACCATACTCTTGGCTACTGTTGATGTTACCAGGTTTGTCAACCCATTGCAATTATGTACATTCAGAATTGTTAGAGTTTGGAAGGATCCAAAGGATGGAGCTAAACTAATCAATGCATTGCAACGATGTACTTCTAGACTCCCAAATCCGATTGCATCGTGTCCTTTAAATAGCTCTTTGAGAGAAGAATCATGGACTTGAATCTTTTCAAGATTGATTAATCTTGGAGTTGGGATGGAACTAAGATGAGACTTATTTGGAAAGGAATGCAAGTGAATAACTTGTACAGCAGTTGCCAATTTAGATTGCAATATGATTATGGATTTGCTATCTAATGACAACTCTTCCAAATTAGGGAAGCCCTGCACAACAATTCAATCAATTTCCACTTTTATCCAATTTAAAATGTTTCAAAATCCATTGCATTGCATATCTATTGGATTTAGTTAAAACTGGTTTAAAATATATGCAAGTGTAAGGAATTTAATTTAAATTAGTAAAGGAAAAAAAAGACTGAGACTGACCTGGTTTTGATCTTCTCCTTCATCGAGCATGGAAAAGAATGGCTGCATCTTTAGTTTTGGACAGTCATGAATGCTAATCTTTGTCAATGATGGACATTCCACATTACCACATCCTGAATAGAAACTCAAAAACTTTGGCAAATCTTCGAAGGCTATAGATTTCAACTCATAAAATACAATATTATTATTAGATCCTGGTGCTACTTCGATTAGCCCTTCCATCATCTTACAACCCTTTACTTCTAGCGTTTTAAGATTCGAAAGACACAATGCCATGGACTGAGTAAATGCATACTTCAAGCTGCCACAGTTTTCTAATTTTACCAACACAAGTTTCTTCAAGTCCAAAATTCCCTGAGGATTCTTGTTACATAAATGGGTCAACATTGGTAGATTAATTAAGTGCAATTCTCTCAATTTCTTTAGTAACCCATCATCAGCAGGCAGCCCTTCCAAATCAAATACTTGTACCACTGATTCACAGCCCTTCACCTTTATCTTTGTCAAGTTTTTGAAGGAATTGAGCTCATCTGTGGGTATAGCTGTCGAAGAAAATCCACACTCCTCCACCACCTTAATTTAATTTCAATTATAAGAAAGATAGAATTCTATTATTGTTGACACACAAAGAAGAATATGCCGATGGAAATTAATTAATAAAAATAAATTCTCACCCATTCCTCCTTCAAACTTGTTACAGTGGCGTTAAGGCTTCCCTCCCATTGTTGTTCATGATATAAATTATGTAATCCCCAAAGCTCTGGTGTGGTTAAAGGTCCATCGTAGAAAGTGATCATTTGAGAGCATCCATAGACAATTACTTGTTCCAAAGATGGGAAATTGAAGACGTGATTAATTGCTGAGGAAAAGCAAGTGAGAGTAGGTAAGTTTTTCAATTCCAAAAATTTCAATTTTTTGAAATCAACAATAATCTCTTCCTCTGCAGCATCATCCTTTGCCACTATTTCTGTCATCTTCTTGCAATATTGTACTATCATTTCTGTGAGGTTTACCATAGTTTTGGCTGTTGAGGCAGTTACCAAGTTTATCAATCCATGACAGCCACTCAAATGGAGAGATGATAAATTTTGGAAAGACGATGAGGATGGCGCTATGTTTATCAAACTTCGACACCATCTTACTTGTAGAGTCTGAAGAGAATGAAGATTGAGTGGGGAGTGTTGGTTCCATTTCCATATATGCTTCAAATTGTGAAGAGAATGTAACTCCAAGTGTTTGACGTGTACTTCTTGCTCCTCTCCAATTCCTTCCTGTAAGAACAACACTTGTATAGAACCATGCTTCACAACGAGCGTCTCTAGACTGCCTTTAAGTCTTGTAAGAAAATGGAGGCATTTGTGACGTAAGGAGATGAGCTCAATAACTTTAAGTTTGGAAAGCTTCTCAATTAGAAATCCTCCTCTCTCCATCATCATCAAATCCTTCCAACCAAATGCGACTTTCTGCAAGTTGTTTTTCACCTGTTGAGGAGTGTAGATTTTTATTTCAACTATATAATTATAATAAAATGATATGAATTGTTCAACATTAAATTGTAAATTGAAAAAATATTTAAAAATACTAAACTTTTTTCGAATAAGAAAAGTCTATGTAATTGTATTACTAATGTGTTTCTTAACTCGTATAAATGTCAAATTATGCTTATAATTTTGACAGGATAATTTTATTTTTTCTATTTTAATAAATATATAAAAAATACTCAAAAATAGGCTCTTACTACAATACAATTATTGTATCTATAAAAATGGATAGAATTAACCTTCATTTAAAGGTAATCAACCAGAAAAAAATTTAAATGATATTTAAATTTTTAATAACTTTATCTTCTACTTTTACACATTAAAAATTATTGTTATGTGACAGTAGTTTACTAATAATCAAAAACTTAATATGACATGGTGTGAATGTGTTATCACACCAAAATTTTTTTAGTTCTGTCAGCACTTTAGTCCTTCCGTTAAATTTTCCATTAGTATCTTAATGAATAGGACATTTTACTCCCTCTATTTTATACAAACTAAACATTTTACTCCTTATGTTTTGTAAAAACTAACACTTTAATACTTTTTATTTTAATAAAATAAAAATTGTTGTTCTTTAATTTTCAAATTATTTCAAATTAAAATCACAATTTTTACTAAATTTTCAATGGTTACACATGTCCTTATCAACATTTTAAAATTAAAAAATTAAATTATAAATGTCTAAATATGTTTTATTTTTATAAAATAAACTTATGAATATAAAAATTAAATTAAAAATGAATATAAAATAAATTTATGAATATTTACAGATTTATTAAAATTACAACTTCACTTTTGAGTTAGTGTGTATTTTGTATGATTCAAAAAAAAAAATATATTGATGGAGATATGTGTACATGTATAAAATTTAGTTAGTATTGAAATTTTAAATTTTAAATAATTAAAAAGTTGAAGGAGTAAATTAGTTTATTTTATTAGAACTTAGGGATTAAATTGTTTATTTTTATAAATGAGGGAGATAAACGTATTTTGATATAAAAAAACCTAATGACAAAGCTAGCTGAGGGACTAAAATATTGACGGAATTAAAACTGAGGGATGTAAATATTCGATTTTCAAACAAGAGGGAGGAGAATTGGAATTAGGTCAAACCTCAGGAAGGTAAATGTAATTTGTTCAAAATTAAATTAAATTTTATATTATTATTTATCTTTTAATAAATTTAATCATATGGTTATATTATCCAATTTAATATCCATCTTTTTTTAAGTTAATTTCTTTTTAGTCTCTTACTTTACATGGTTGATTTTAGCTATTTAATTCTTTTCATTTAAAAGTTTATTCAATAAAAAATAAATTAATTATGTATTTTTTAATCATTGTCTCCTACAATTCATATCAATAATGGAAGAACGGTATGTGCAGTACAGGAAAAATTCAGATCTTAATGGGTGTTTGTGATCACTAACAAGGATAACCTCAGCCATGGCTACTTCCATGAGACCATGCTGTCCATCCCAACTTTTTTTTTTTTTTTTTTTGCTGATGATCTCTAGTATTTATTGTATTGTTTTTTCACCTGAAAAGGTTGCTGCACTTGATAATTCATTTCAAAAATTTTTCTATTGTAGATTAAGCTCTTCTAAACTAGGATTTCTTGGACTATGGGTGTACTCGGTTTTTAAATTTATGGGGGTTGTGTGTGAAAAATTAAGAGAATGTAAATGACAATACAAAAACTGGAATTATAGGTCTTTAGTCAACAAATTTAAATTATAAATTGTCGTATTTGTATTTATCAATGATCATGATTAAACAAAAAGTAATCTAATGGCTATTAGCTCGATTTGTATATATACAAATATGTGTACTGAAGGACTCATAAAAATATATCCAAAAATGATTTATAGTATATAAATGGATGTAATTAATGGGAAATTTTAAACTTAGAAAATGTTCACTAGCTATCTATATGCTAGTATGGAAATATGAATTACAATTCTTAAATTAGAAAAAAATCTATTGTATATTATTTTTAAGCTCAAAAAAGTGATAAATTATAGATTTTAAAATTTTTTTATAAAAGGGTAGAAATTTTACTTTCACTTTTAAAAATAAAAATTATTTTAAATGACAAACATACCCTCAAAAATATTTAACATTTTTAAATTTATACTTTGAATATGGAAATCAAATCTTACAATATATATATATATATAGAGTTGACTTAAAGATTTTTCAATATAAAAAAAAAGTTTTTTTTTTTTTGATAAAATATCAAAAAATATTTTTACATCTAATATTTATTAGAAAACTTTACACTTATTTTTATTTAGTTTACACAGCATCAGGTGGTCACCAGGTGGCCTTATCCTTTTTTCTTTAAAATTTTTAAATTAACATTTAATTTTTAAAATATTGTCAATATTAACTAAATATTGAACATCGAATACAGTGGTGGAGCATTTACTCCACCAAGTAAAAATTTCAAATTCCAGAATTTCTTCCTAATTCTTATGTGTTGGATATGAACTTTCATCCAATGAGTTCATAAAAAAAAAGTGTCATTGACCATTATAAGTAGTTAAAAATAATAATACTAACAACTATAGTATTAACTATATTTACGGTGAAAAAAATTATCTAATATAAAAAAAATAATTGAATAATCAAGTCAATATAAAAAATTTTAAAAATATTTTTAATATTACTTTTTAAAAAATTAAATATTTTATAATATTTATAATAAAGTTTTATGAAATTAAAAATTATAATTTATAAATTTAATTATTGTCAACATATTCTTTACCTATGAAAAATAAATTAGTAATTTTTATTAATTTAAAATAAAAATGACCTTTAAATAAATTTAAATAAGAATTATTTTTTCATTGATTAAATTATTTTTAGTGGAGACTGTATATCACATTTTTAAGTTGGTGTTCAATTAGATGAAATTGACAAAAGAAATTAATGGAAATGAGTATGAAATTAAGGATAAAGAAATTAAAGTTCAACTTTAAAATAATAAATATGATACGATAAAAATAAAAATATGATGATAACATTGAAATGACATTTTATGTGAGATTTTAATATGATAGATTGTCTAATGATGGAATAAATTTTAATTCCAAAATAATTAGAGTCAATAATTATATGAATTTTTTATACTATATAATTTTAAATAAATTTCTTAATAAAGTGTAAATCATTAAATTTCAATATTAAAAATTTATAAACAATTTATAGAGGCAAAAACTAAAAATATTCTAAATAATAATAAATTAAATATTATCATAAGAAAAAGTTTATTTACATTAAACTTTTTTCTTATGGGTACAAATTTTATTATCAGGCAAAAAATAAATGTACAAAATTTTTTTATAGATTCCTAGTTATTAAATTTTTGTCGGATTTAGTTAAAATTGGTTTAAAATATGTGCAACTGGAGGGAATTTAATTTAGTACAGGAGAAAACAAACTGAGACTGACCTGGTTTTGATCTTCTCCTTCATCGAACATGGAAAAGAATGGTTGCATCTTCAGTTTTGGACAGTCATGAATGCTAATCTTTGTCAATGATGGAAACACAACGCTATTTTCTGATCCTGTTGCTGCTTCGATCAGCCCTTCCATCATCTTACACCTCTTTACTTCTAGCATTTCAAGATTCGAAAGACACAATGCCATGGACTGAGTAAATGCATACTTCAAGATGCCACAGTTTTCTAATTTTACCAACACAAGTTTCTTCAAGTCCAAAATTCCATAAGGATTCTTGTTACATAAATGGGTCAACATTGGTAGATTAATTAGGTGCAATTCTCTCAACTGCTGCAGCAACCCATCATCAGTAGACAGCCCTTCCAAGTCAAATACTTGTACCACTGATTCACAGCCCTTCACCTCAATCTTTGTCAAGTTTTTGAAGGAATTGAGCTCATCTGTAGGTATAGCTACCGAGGAAAATCCACACTCCTCCACCACCTTAATTATAAGAAAGATAGAACTCAATTCAATTATTATCGATACAAAAAGAAGAATATATTTATAAAAAATATATTAATAAAAGTAAATTCTCACCCATTCTTTTAGCAGACTAGTTATCGTGGCGTTAGGGCTTCCCTCCCATTGTTGTCCAGAAATATAACTGTCTAATCCCCGAAGTTTTGGTGTGGTTAAAGGTCCATTATAGAAAGTGATCATTCGAGAGCATCCATAGACAATTACTTGTTCCAAAGATGGGAAATTGAAGACATGATTAATTGCTGAGGAAAAGCAAGTGAGAGTAGGTAAGTTTTTCAATTCCAAAGATTTCAGTCTTTTGAAATCAATAATAATCTCTTCCTCTGCAGCATCATCCTTTGCCACTATTTCTATCATCTTCTTGCAATATTCTACTGTCATTTCTGTTAGATTTACCATAGTTTTGGCTGTTGAGGCAGTTAGCAAGTTTATCAATCCATCACAAAAACTCAAATGGAGAGCTGATAAATTTTTAAAAGATGATGACGATGGCACTATGTTTATCAAACTTCGACACCATTCTACTTGTAGAGTTTGAAGAGAATGAAGATTGAGTGAGGAGTGTTGGTTCCATTTCCATATATGCTTCAAATTTTGAAGAGAATATAACTTCAAGTGTTTGACGTGTACAAGTTGCTCCTCTCCAACTCCTAATTCATGTGAGAACAGCACTTGTATAGAACCTTCCTTTACAACAAGCGTGTCTAGTCTGTGAAGTCTTCTAAGAAAACGGAGGCCTTTGTGATGTAAGGACATGAGCCTAACAACTTTAAGTTTGGAAAGCTTCTCAACTAGAAATCCTTCCCCTCTCTCCATCATCATCAAATCCTTCCCCTCCAATATCACTTCCTCCAAACTTTCTTTCACCTGCCCAACAAAAGCACAGGAGTAAATACATTTTTATTTCAACTATCTAATTTCAATAAAAACATATTAAAAATATATAATTTATTTTATATAATTCTAATTCATTTAAATAAAAATTATTGTAAATAAATACAATTACAAGCAATTAATAAACTACTAAATTAGTTTTTTAATAAAGTAAATTTAAAAGTTAGTTATTTTCTCATTGTTTGAAAATTAATTTTTTATTATTCCAAAAAAGGAGAAATTAAAAAATAAAAAATAAATAAGCAATACAAAACAAAACATTATAGAAGCTTTTATACCTCATCAATCATAAAGATGGGTTGTCCCTTTGAAATGTTGTGACAGCCATACACCTTGGCACATTTCAAGTTTGGCAATTTTACATGCATCCTTCCGTAAAAACTTCTAAGCTTTTTTAAATTTGAGAATTTAACCGAAAATAGCTGAGGAAATTCGAAAGGATGGATCGATTGTTCTGTACATTCTGCCTCTGCAATAATCTCTAGCACCCCACACTTCGCTATGTGAAGCTTTTCGAGTCTAGAAAGATATCTAGCTATTGAGGATGGAAATATATATTTAAGATCCTCACACTCTGAAACATGAAGTGATTGTAACTTTTCAAAAGTAAAAACCGCTTGCCAATTCTTGCTCCATATATGCTTCAATGGGGATAGATTGTATATACATAAATCTTTCAACTCAAAAGCTACCATAATAGATTCCACTACAGCATCATTGAACTGTTGGCCTTGATATATTTCTTGCACAGAAGAGCAATTCCGTAAGTCCAACTTCTCTAATCTCTGGAATCTTGTCAAGCCATTCAATGGAAAAATAGTTAACAGTTTTGAGCACTTTGAAATTTTTAATGATTTTAATTTGCTGAAAGAATCATCATCTCCGAGTTGACTGTGCCATATATATTTCAAGCCACTCATATCATTAACATCCAAGACCTCTAAATTTGGAAATGCAACCTGCAATGTCAATTCCACCTCATCTATATAACCCACCAAGAAAGTTAACAAAGCAAAAATAAAAATAAAGAAACTTAGCATGATTAAGCAAGAAAAATATAACATGGATAACTAAAGATTCAAAATTAGCCTGCGAAGTTTCGCCCAGATGGCCAAGCTCTTGCACAGACATGTGCTGGGTCTCAGGTTTGAGACCCTGCATCCCTCTAAGTTGTGTTCCCCTCCTCAGTTAGTGATAGAGAATGATCAGTTCAAATAATATAATATGAGAAAAGAATGAATGAAAAAGAAAATAATAAAATAAAAAGTCAGATCTAAAAAGAACATTTATTTATAATAGTAAAATTAAGATTGCTTAGGCGTGTAGATTATCTAAGTCGAGTCGAGTTTTGGTTATTTTGGATTTTATTCATTTACAATCAAGTCAAGTTTGAATCAAACAAGTTTACCATTTGGTGTTCACAAATTTAAAAGAGACTAAATAAATTTTTAAAAAATTTGAAAAAATACAAATTATAAATTAAAATTATTCACTAAAAATTTAAAATAAATTATTTACTAAATAAGTTATAATATATTTAATAAAAAGTCATGATTTTTTTCTACTCAATATTCTCTTCAGAACAATTTTTGTTTGTTAGTATAAATTTTTAGTTTTAATGATATTTTAATCTATTGATTACATTTTGTATTTTTTAGCTTGAAATTTATTTTAAATATTTTTATTAGTTTATATTTATGCTGCTTTTCCACTATCATTATGTCCATAAGATACTCTTTTTTCATAATAATTCTCTTTGTTAAAATCAACTTTTAATGGTATTTCATTCTATTAATTCTATTTTGCATTCATTTAACTTGAAATTCATTATTTTTATTTGAAATATTTAATTTTTTAAATTCTATTTAAGTTTACATTATAAGAATTGATTTTTCTAGACTTTTTATGTAACTTAATTTACCAAAAGATTTTTCTAGACTTGCTTATGTAACTTAATTTCTTGGTTAGTTTGTCGCATAATGACCATCTCAATTCCATACGTAAGTTTTTAATTTTCTTTTTAACATTTTTTTTAGATTATTTTGAGTTTTTTATTTTTCAATAATAATTTATTTATAATCAAATGAAGATTAAAAAAATATAAAACCATATAAATTAAAATGGATATTAGTTAATTATGAAATAATTAGATAATAAGTGACTAATTAATTCTAAATTAAATCAATATAAAATAATCTATAAAATTTAATGGGCATTGGTTAAAATGTTTTTAAAAAAATTGTTACACAATAGTAGCTAAGTAATTATATGATGTTATATTGAATGCCCAATCTATTATAATGGTGATGAATTTTTCAAAATTTTTTTATTATATATACTCTACTTGAATCAATTAGTAAATTTCAAGTTTTAAATATAATTATATTTTCATATTTTTTGTAAATTTAAATGTTTATTTTATTTTTATATTTTAATTGCAATTTTGCGGTAATATATTTCGTTTTTATTATTTAAATTTATCATGCTTATATTATTTATATATGTATTTTTAAAATTTTATTTATTATTTTTAATATGTTAAAGTTTTTCACAACTTAATAAAATAAAAAATTTATAAAAACATAAAATTATGGTTCGTGTATCACATCTCATATTAACTAGTAATATATAAAGAAATAATGTGTATGAGTTAGGGGTGTAACCGAGTCAATCCGACTCACGAGCTACTAGAGATCGACTTGAAAAAATTTAAAATTGACTCAATAAAAATTAAATTGAGCTCGAGTTCAAGCTATTAAGTACGATATTGAGTCGATATATAAGTTTGAATTAATTTGTATTGAATCGAGTTTCAAGTAATTCACTAGTAATTTGGTTTGTTTATAGCCCTAAGATTATTTATGAAAATCTCTTGTGATTAATATTTTGGGCTAATTATTTTCAGTTTTGTTACCTTAAACTGCTATTATCTTACCGTTTAGTTTACAATTCGGGTCAAACTAGTAATAAAAATTTATATTCTCTAAATTTTTAATATAATATTAAATCAATCAAAATGTTTTTATCAAATCAGGATAACTTTCAAATTTTTTTTAAAAAAAGATAACTTTTATACGATTCATTTTTTAAAATATTTTTTACATTACTTTTGACATAATATTTAAAATTGCATATAAAAGTAATAATTTTATTTTAAAACATATATAATATAAAATTTAATTTAGGTAATATAAAAATAAAATTATATTATTGTGTGTGTGTTTTAGGTTATTAAATTCTAAAAAAAAAAAAGAGATATATGTGTGTGTGGTGTGGATAGGTGTAAGACTTTCGTGGCGTTCCATCTCTGGTCTTAGATCCTACATCGCTAACTTAAAATGTGTGTATAACATATATATCATTCCGTGTCTAACAAAATTGCCGTGGTTTTATTAGATGACGTGTGGTGTCACTGTGCGTCTAACAAAATTGTCATTTATTAGATGGAGTGTGGTGTCACTGTGCTATTCATGTATTTTAAGTTATTAAATTCTCAAAAAAAAAATTATAGTGTCGGTATCTAGACTGATATATATATATATATATATATATATATATATATATAGTATTTAAAAATAAAAATATTCATTATTATTTGAAAATACATTGAGTTAAAAAAAACATATCCTAACCGAATTAAAAATTTATTTTGAATTAGTTTAATATTTTATCAAAAATTCAGGAACCAAATACAATTTTTATTTTTAATTTCAATTTGACCAAATTAATTGTAACAATCAAACTTGTAGTAGTTTAATAGGCCAAATCTCAAAAAGATAGTAATATATTGTTAAAAGAATAAGGTGTACTAGGCTAAATTAATCAATCCTAATACTTTTTATTGTTTTGTGTTTATTTGAGATTTTTTTTTCCGATGATCTTTGTTCTCTTCTATATAAAAAGAATAAAATGTAATATGCAACTCATAGGATTTAATTTTTTTTTTTTTTTTGAGCGAACATAGGATTTAATTTCAATGTGTAGCTCGTGTAATATATAAATACTTTTTGATTAATTAATTAATATGCAACTTAGGGAGGCTAAATTAATTAATCCTAATACTTCTTATTAACCATATGATTTCAATGTGTAATATATAAATAAATAAATAAATAATGCATATGAGAGATGGAAAAAGAGAAAATAAATAAAATACCATATGATTGAAAAGAGAAGTCTCTGTGTCAACTTCTATATCTGCACCACCACCTCCATTATTAGTAGGGACTGTGAAGCTTATCAGATCATCGCACCACCTTATTTTCAAGTCTCTTAGAGATTGAAATTCAATCGAATACCCACTGCAGAATCTCCTCAATTTTCTAAGATTTTCTAGCTTTAAAGAATCCAATCTAGGGAAGACTATGAGCTTCCTTTCTTCTTCTTCTATTTCTTCTTCCTCCACAGATTCAGTCTCCTCTGTTAGTATTATCTCTTCCATGGATTTACAATGGTCTACCTGAAGGCTTTTGAGGTTTGAAAGACTTTTGATCAATGAAACTCCAAATAAATGTTTCAAATTGTTGCAATATTCCACAGTCAAAGTTGTTATGTTTGAAAGCTGATGTTGATGGTGATGATCCAACTCCCATATCTTTCTGCAATTAATTTTAGATAATAGCAGATGCTTCAACTTTGGTAAAGAAACCTGCACTCGCATTATTATTACATTTAAAAATAATATAAAACCTTTCTGTTTCACTTCACTTTCCTAAATCAAAATTCTATTTTAAATATATAAAAGTATCAATCAACTAGAAATATTCAAACACATTATCAGTTGTATCTAAAGGGCTGTTTGGTTAAGCTGTTGCTGATAGCTGGTAGTTGTTGCTGTTAGCTAATAGCTGATAGCTGGTGACTGGTAGCTAATAGTTAATTGATATTAAGTGTTTGGTAAAATTATAACAATGGTTTCTGATAATATATTTAATTACATATATAGACATTATATATATATATATATATATAATGCTTATAATAAAAATATTGTTCATGATTTTATTTATATAATTTTAGAAAAAGAATATACTTATTTTTAGTTAAACAATTTATTTTAAATAAAATATTAATATCATTGCTATCATTAATATTAGAAATAATCAGTTCTAAAATTACTTATTAATATAATTTTTAATATTTTTATTTGTATGGTTAATATTTTTAATAATTATCAAAATAATAATTTATTAAATAATAATAATTAGTGAATATTAAAAAGGTAAGGGTAAGATAGTAAATATAATTTAAAAAACAAGAGTTGTTGGTGAAAAGCTCAAAATTGAAGCTTTTATTAATTGGTGTTGTTTAGGGTTCTAACAGCTATCAGCTCATTTTCAAAAACATTAACCAAACACGTTTGTTTAGCTGTTGGGAAGTGAAAAGCTAACAGCTGTGTCCCAACAACTAAAATAAACACCCTCTAATTTATTCAAAAATATGCTAGAAAAGTAACATAAATTAATTAATAAATAAAGGAACAGAAAATAAAATAAAATACACCTTTGTTGTTGTGTTGAATAGTGATAATGAAGCTGGATCTGCCGTGGATTGTTTCTTTCCCTTCCAAAAGCTTCTTAGATTCCGTAAATCCCATAGTTTCAATGAGACCAACTGAGTGAATTCAACCATTTCATTATTGTCTTCACCACCAACAATATATTCCATTTCTCCACAATCTTTCACTTCTAAAACTTGAAGCTGCGAAAGGCATCTGGCAGCGTCAATTGACAACAAATTCGTTAAGCTATAACATTCACTGACTTTCAAAGTTGTTAATCTGCTACAAGACCCTGCTGCAACTTCACCATCACATATCGTCCTCAGGCTCTTTAATCCCCTCAGGCTTAAGGCCTCGAGATTGGGAAAAGCTCCTGCACACTTGATGATTTGTTGAATCACTTCATCATTTTCGACAACCAGATGCTTCAAGTGTGGAAATCCTTCCCCATCATCCATATCATACATCCCATTCCCAATCCCTTTTAAAAATAGATATTCAGCCTCTTTCCACATAACTCTCATTCCATGACCCAAATCAATAATGCTTCCATTACTCACCTCAACCAATAGTGATTTCAAGAATTTATCACTTTCATTCCGAGTGGACATTCTTTCTCCAATGTGTATCCGGTACTTTGTCAGCACCTTCGACAACATGAATTTCTGCAATACCACAGGATTTGGAACCTCTAATTCCAAAGTCGTCAGGTGACGCAACTCTTCCAGCTCACCAAGGGATGCATTCTTTTGGTTATTATTGATCCCCTCCCACTGAACGAAGCTATTTCTCATATACAATTCTTCAAGCTTTGTCAGTTTGGACAACATATTTGCTGGAATAACTTTCAGTTTGGAACAATTGCTTAAATCCAACAACTTCAGTTGACCCAATTGCTGAATTTCTCTCGGCAACTCAACAATGTAGGAGTCCGCAAAACTAAGAACTTGTAATTGGTTCAGCTCTCCAATGATAGCTATGCCGTCGTCCAATTGGCATCGATGCAGACACAAGGTATGAATGTTTGCTAGCAAACCAAGTGATGAAGGCAGAGCCGCAAAGTGCATCCCAGTCAAATCTACTACTTTGAGCTTTCTCATCCC
>CATIWK010782598.1:0-15023 GCA_949634005.1 Mallotus japonicus
AATTCTTTCAAAAACCCCACATTCTGCTTTGAGTTGCTCCAGAAACGACTTCAATCTCTGCTCTAAAACTTCAATTTCAGTGCCCATTTTCTAATTGTTTGATCTTTTGATGAAATTAAAGCCTAGCAATTGAAATTTCTTGAATTGGGCGGGCTATTAGGGTTTAGGGTTTTTCCAAGGATGGCAAATTTAATTTTAGGTACGGCCAAAGGTCCAAATTGGACCCTCAATTATGGACGAAAGTCAACATTGAACCCTTATAGTTTTTTTTTCCCAAATGGAACCTTATTTTTCACAATTAACACCCTACTTTAACATGGTATGCAAACTGCCGTTAAATATTCCTGACTGGCATGGTGGGGTCCACTTTATTTCTCTGACTCAACAACAAACGGTGCTGACTCCTACAAGGAAATTACCTTGTCCTATTGAAACAAAAAAATTATTTGGTGAGACAAAATTTTGTCATTTTTCACTGTAACATTGACTATTGTTTCACATTTAGGGTTCAATTCCAATAAAAAATTTATTTCACTTTTAAATGAATTCATTTGCAAATTAATTCTAAATTCAGTTGTATCAAACACATTTCATCAATAAAAATAGATTTAGTGTTAGACAATTCTATAAAATTAAAAAATTAGAATTAAAAATAAATTTTACAAAGTTTTCATTTAAATCAAACACATTGAGATTTACAAATAAATTTTATAAAAGGTTGTGAAATTCATTTGAATCAAACACTTAAAGGAAAAGTGTTGCCAAATATATATATTTTTTCTTATTTATGGGTGTTCTAAAAATTTAGAGGATAATTCACTATAAAAAAAAGATTTAAAAGAGAATTGGAAAAAAAAAATAATAATGCCAACATTAACATAAACATCAATCCCCTATGAGTAATTCAAGTGGTAAAAGGTGTGGACATATAGATGAGAAGAGTAGAGTTCGAATCTTTGTCCGTCCTTACTCTCCCCATTATGGTCACCTAGCTCAAAAATAATGATAAACATCTCACTGCGTTCCTTATTCATTTGAAAGTGATCAAAATACTAACAAAAGAATTTGAAAAAGAAGACAAATAATAGTATGAATTTTGTGCATAGTAATAAAGAACCGTAGAAACAGAACAAGATCGTATAAGATGATCAAGAAATCCATCATATATCACATGTTTCAGTTTATTATTGATTTAAAGAGACAACCCTTTTTTTTTAACAACCAAAATATATAAAAATAAACAGCAACAAAGCTTACAGAGAAACCATGGCGATACAAACTGACCAACTCATAGCCATAGTAGTCATCAACCATACTCTTACTCTTTATACCGTATATATGACTAAGGAATTTGCTCAAAAATACAATTTTTGAAAAGGCACAAGAAGACAACAAGATCAAAACAAAAAACAAAAAGGAGAAGACGTAAACACTTAATTCACATGAGGCTTGCCTCTAGATTGGAGCTTAACTTTTTAACAACATTCTTTTTGTCCAACTCCTTTGATAAATTTAATCCTTCATTAACTCCTCCTTTAGCACCTCCTACGTGTTCATTTCATGCTATTGTTGAGGCAAAACGAGCAATATCATTCAGCTTGAATTTTCTAGGTTTAGGGTTAACTCTTTCCTTTCATGTTTAGACGGTACATTTTGAATTTGTTTCCTCTTTTCTTCCTAGAAGAGCTTCCTTAAACAGAGGAGCACAAATAATTTGAGGTTCTAGGCGAGCTCTTTTTGTTTGTGAGTTGAGTAATTCTAGAGACTCCTCCTTATTTAGGTCTTTTCTTCCTGCTCCATATAACATTGCTCCTTTAAGCTCTAAGTTGATTTTTCTTGACTTAGGCCCATTTGACTTGGGCTTACTTCATCTTTCTTATTTGGGCTGATTCTATTCCAACTTGAACTTGCACCTATCTCCTCATTTACGTTGCCCTTCTCATCACATAAAGATGCTGACATCGAACACTTCTTTTGGCCAATTGTCAGAGCTTCGAGCTAAGTAGTAGTCATGTCAGGGCATGTCGAGATAGGCCATTCTCCTTTTTTATTTAGGTTTTTTAGGCTCAGAGATTTTTGTTGCCCATCTCCCTTTAAAGGCGATCGCATTTTACTGTATAAAACCAAAAGGCATAGAAAATTGAGCCTTGTTCTTCAAGATGATCACTTGCAAATTATAACCTGTGGTGTCATCCCAATATAGATTTGTTATTGAGTTTGGTTTCCTCCTAAGGGTAGCTCAAACCCATGGACCATAGACAAGGTTGTTATGCACCCAATAATTAATTTCATCCTGAGTTTTAATGATCTTGCAATTACCTATTATGTAGTTAAGAAACCCATATAGATAACATATAGCAGGCAACCTTTCATATTGGAAAATTGTCCAATTCTTCTTATCTACTCTTTTGTTCATAAAGCCTTTAGAGGCTTATTCAAATCCAACATGACTCTCATCCTCATGACTGGTGATGGGTTTGTGACCTTTTGCCTCAGCTCAACATGATCAGCAAATCCATTTCTGAAAAAAAAAAAAGAATACTTGGTAAAGGAGGGCTTGGTGTGCCCCAAGCCCCTTCGATGCCTCAGTCGGGATCGAGTCCCCTATGGGGTGATTTATATGGAGAAGAGATGTGTTGCTTTAAGGAGCATGATGTTGTTGAAGAAAAATGGTGTTTTTCATAGTTGAGAGAATGTGAGTGTGGAGAAGAAGAAGTAAAAAAATAAAGAAGAAGACATACCCATATTTCTTGAAGCATGGTGCTTATAAAATGGGGTTGGTAGTAGATGCCATGTGTCAGCGTCTCACAGGCAGGGAGGAGGCTGGTGTGAGTGGATGCCACATGTTGGCGTCTCATAGGCAGGGAGCCCTGCTGGGAGTGACGGCTTGTCAGGAAGTGGCAGCCAGCTGCATGATGGGACGATGATTTGACAAGGAGCAGGCACTGGTCGAGGACTATTCGGATCTCGGGGCGAGAGATTCCTCCTTGACTTAGATAGGTGGATTCCTCCTTGAGTCAGACAGGTGAGAATCCTCCTTGAGTCAGACAGGTGAGATTCCCCCTAGGTAAAACAGTTGGACAGGTGGGGTTCTCCCTGAGTGCACCAGTCAGAAGGTATGAAGTACTGAGAGGTCAAGATCCCTTATAAGCAATAGTTATAAGGAGGAGTGCTACAGGAACATGAGTCAATCGGTCAAATGCAGCTGACATGTCATATTGGTTGACCTTACTTTACACGTGTCACTATAGGATTCATAGGGGATTTTTCCTGTATCATCAGTAGTCTCCCCTAAGTCCTGAGTAAAGAGTAGCGGGACTCAGGATAGGAGCACACGTGAGCATTCTTTGAAGCAAAGCAATTAGGGCGTCTTCCAAGAGCATTCATGTATGACTAGTATGATGGTGAAGCACCTCAATTCTGAGAAATGACACCTGATACGATTGTAGTGGGTAAGTCTTCTTAATGAGGAAGTTTTCCCAAGTGTCTAGATCTTCTAGGAAGGAAGGTTTCCTGAGTAGGATTTCTCAAGTAGGATGTCTATACCGTAAATCCTTGGGGACACGAGACTCTCACTTAGGGAGAGGTTTTAACTTTTAATTTTAATTAATTCTTCCGAGGGAGTACCTCCTTGGGGAGGTATAGCTCTCTTATTGAAAATTTTTCTTGTAGAGGAGATTTCGTTGCCATTAGGGAGGTGAAGATCTTCAATTGAGAACTTTTTATGGAGGATATTCTTCTTCCTTTGAGGAGTTTGATATCTTTGAATGAAAATTCTTCCAGTAAAGGATCTAGGTGTGATCCTGTATGATCACAAAATACTAGGTAGTTCTTTAGCATGTCTGTCACTAAGTAGATCTTCTGCCTGTCTGGCACTAAGTAGATCTTCTGCCCATCTGGCACTGGCTCCCTCTAGCTTCTTCTATGGGCCCCGTGGCATAACTCAATTAGATGCGCTTGTCTGACCATTCTTCTAAGGATGTGAGACAGAACTGAAAATCGCTTGCCATTGTTGAATATTAAAACCTTAGGCATACCAAACCGGTAGATCACTTTTTTCTATAAGAAGTTAATAGCCTTTTGAAGAGTTATGGTGGGGAGTGTCTTAGCTTCCACTCATTTGGTGAAGTAATCAATGATTAGGCGGTGCATGAACTAAGTTAGAGCTTGCATGCATTACATTTCCTTGCAAATTCAGTTGCATCCTTTGTCATGGTGGACCAGAGATATTCCTACCTGACTATCAAGTTAGATAGGGGAGGTTTCTCCCTGTGTGGGTGCTACAGGCTCCTTTGTAAATTTCCTTTATAATATAATCTGTTTCTTTAAGCATCAAATGTCATTGTAAAAGCATGTGGAATTCTCTCCTGTATAATTTTCCTTTTATCACAATGAATCGAGCTGCTTTGAGAGGGAATTTAAAAGCTTCATTTCTGTCAAGAGGGAGTTCTCCCGTCTTCAAGTACTTCGCAATCGAGTCTTACCCAATAAGGTTATGGTTCATAAGAGAATACATCATGGGGCTTCATCGTGCTAAGTATGCTTATGATTTCTACTCTCAATCCTTAAGGTAACGATTTCATTTATGTGATGACCATTCTACTAAGGAGATTTGCCTGACTATCTTCCTCTCTGGTTATTCTAGTGATGCAGGTAGGAACTTGCCTTTCTTTGAATCTTACCAAGACCTCTTTCATCTTTGGTATGGAATACTCCGTTGATCTGATTCACTATCAATTGGGAGTCGCTATGTGCTTTTAAATTTAAAACACCCACTACTTCAGCTAACAAGAGTCCTCTTATCACTGCCTCATATTCAGAGATGTTAACAAAAGTGGAGAAATTAAATCTTAATATGAACTCAGATGTATACCCTTGGGGGTCTTTTAAAACTATCCCTGCTCCAACTCTTCTGGCACTACAAGATCCATCTGTACATAGGTTCCACTCGTAAGACAAGTGAATGGAACTGCTGGGGTCTAGGACACAGGAAGGTTTCTCTCATGACTGTCTTTCTTTAGAACCGATCTCATTGAAACTGCATTCGGTGATGAAATCAGCCAAGGCTTGGGCCTTAGTAGCTCTTATTAATTCAGATCTCAATCCATATCTTCTTATTTGAATAGCCACAATGTTATTTGACCTTCAATGGTAGGTCTTTAAAGAGTCTGTCTGAATGGAGTGTCAAGTCGAACCACTTCTTGATGGTCTGGGAGGTATACTCGGAACTTGTTCACAGCTGTTAGGAGGGAATAAACCAGCTTCCTTATCTTTGAGTACTTTTGTTCAGCCCCTTTTCAGCACTCTGCTAGCACAATAAACCATTCTCTAGATCTGATTTTTCTCTCTTACCGATACCGTGCTCACTTCTTGATCTGAGATAAAAACCCATGAAACCTATAAACTTTCCCCTGATGATGAAAGATGAACATTTCTCAGGATTTGATTTCATCTCGTAACGATCCAATACCCTAAAAACCTCCTCTAAGTCCAGCAAATGCTGTTCAAAACCTTTACTTTTGACTATCATGTCATCCATGTAAGCTTCTAGATTTCTGCCCAACTGATCTTTAAAGATTTTGTTGGTAAGCCATTGGTATATAACATTAGTGTTCTTCGAGCCAAAGAGCATTATCTTGTGGAATTAAGTTTTCTTTTCTATAAAGAAGGTCATTTTCTCCTTGTCTTCTTTGTTCATACGGATCTGATGGTACACATACAGGATACTTGCCTATGTGAGGAACTCGAACTCAACAGTTGCATCAACCAGCTTGTTAACAGATGATAATGGAAAGTAATTCTCCGAGCGAGCTTTATTTAGGTTTATGAAACCTATACATAATCTTCATTTACCATTCCCCTTCCTAACTAGAATAACATTGGCCAGTCGGACTACATAAGTGACCTCTTTGATGAATTCAACTTCTATGATCTCATCTATCTCCTTGTCAATTACTTCTTGCTTATGTAGGAAAAGCATTTTTTACTATACCAGCAGTGTATTAATATCCACATTAAGTTTATAATTCATCATTCTTGAGCATATACTAGGCATGTCATTACACTTGAAGGCAAAGGTAGACACATGTCTCTTGAGGAACTTCTCTACCAAGGCTTTAGCCACTATGAATTTTGCCATAGTCGTTCTTTTTCTCACTATATATTCCGGTATAGATGACTTCTCCAGGGAAGGATGTCTGTCCGATCCCTCATAGGGATGATTTCTGTCTGTATGACCTCACTTGGGAGGATGTCTGTCTGATTTTCTCATAGGGATGATTCCTGTCTGTATGACCTCACTAAGGAGGATTTTTGTCTGATTAATTTGATAGTGGAAAGATTTTTATACCACAAGCCTGTGAGGACATGGGACTCTCACTTATGGAGAGATTTTTACTTCCAAATTTAATTGATTCCCTTTGGGAAGAGCCTTCTTTGAGAAGGTTGGTTGGTGCCTAGGGAGGATTTGTATTTCTTAAACCCTCATGGCATAGATTCTTACTTAGGGAGAGTGCCTCACTTCTGGAAGACTTTGTATGATTGATAGTTTCGAATGCATTCTTTTTGGTTCACCTCACTTCGGGGGTGTTTTCTTATGAGATGACAAGGCCCTTGATAGAACTCTTTTAAAGGATTTCTTCCTCATAAGTTAGTTAAGTTAGTTTTGAGTGTAATATTCCAGATTATGAATCATAATATAATAGCTTCAAAGTTTGCAATTTTTGCAATGAGATAAGTAGGAGAGCTTGCTGCAAGAGAATATTTGAACATGATCATATATAGGGTGCCTCTATTTCAAGGAGAGGCTCAAAGATTATGCCATGTAGGTAGAGAAGCTTCAATAGAGATAATTCCTTTCTTCATGGAGGAGTGTGCCATAAATTTATAAAAACCAAATAGATAATAGGTTTTCTTCAGAGCCTACTAGGTAGCAAATCCCTACTCTAGTAATTTAGAAAATCTCGAATAAGCCATCCCATGTAGGAAATAATTAAAGTTTATTATCAACTCTTCACTATTCCGGTAAGAGTTCTAGGACTATAAGCTCACAGGATACTAGGTTGTCTCTTTATCTAGTCACTTTTTGTCCCTTCTACTCTTTACTTTAACCTTTATAGGAGAATCTGATTAGACATTCCTGCCTTTAAATAAGTCTCAAATCGGCATACAATACTCATCTGGAGAAAAATGGTAGCTTCCTAACAGGTAACTGCTGTCTAGTATTGCCTATTAAGGTCTTTGACTCCACCCATCTAGTAAGATAATCCACATATAGGAGACATATACTCGCTTCTGTGCCTCTTTCAACATATAGTCTACTTTTTTAAGAGATAAACATCATAGGTAGAGGTATATGGTATCTTCCACTTTGTACAATTTCCCATCCCGAATGGTGAACTTTGATGTTTTTAAAGCGGGCTTTAGAACTTCTCTTTGATCTGACCATAATTCTCCTGTCTAGATGTCACCAAATAGAAAATTCACTGTAGTTATTGCCATCTTTCTAAGAGAATCTGTTCGGAAGTCATACATTTCTAGATATCTGAAAGGCGTATTTTGGTAAGGAGATATGTCCAATGAAGAAAAAAAACTAATCTGCTCATTCTACTTCTTTAGTCTCCATAATGCACTTCTAAAATTTTTTTCCTTCATAACTTGTCTTCGTTTCAAGTATGGACCAACGTTTTTTGATTCAAAGAGTATAATTCTCTCGTTGTATCTCCATTTCTTGGCTGTCATCCGAATTATTTTATCTCCAAAACCCATAAGCACTTAGTGATAATCAGGGAGGATTTCTATTTCCTTGTCTGACTAGGGAGTATTCATACCTCCTTATTCCCCGCAAAAAAAGTTTGAAGAATGGTAATGATTTCAAACTGAGAAACTGATGTTGGCTGAACTCTTTCTATCCTCATCAAAGATTATGTTCTGAGAAGTGAATTCACGGTCGGTCTTTATCATAGAAGAAATTAACTTGCCTAACCATTTTACCACTGATAGACCCATTAGCAAATAATTTAATGACTTCTAAAATTTGAGATAGTAGCCATTCTGATGTTTGCTATATCGAATAACCTATGTAGAGAGACTAGGAATCTAAGTGATTAAGAATCCTATGTAGATGATCTGCCTTGGGTAGACTCGATGTAGGTATAATAGAGATTTCTTCACCCTGGCATGCATCTGCGTGAGGAGTCTCCACAGCTTCTGCATCTTTCGAGCCAAAAATTATCATACACATGTAAGGAATTCTTCCCTTTCTTCCATTGGCACCTTTATCTTACGCCCCTGATTCTTCCTTCTGCTTCATTTACTTAATGGAAGGATTTTCCCTAGTTACCAGATAAATGACTCCACTCGTTCTAGTGTCAGGCAGAAGTACTAACTGCTTATCCTTCGAGGGTCTTGCAACACTTGTTCCCCTGTTATGTGAGTACTGTCCAAGAGGGATATTCCCCTGTTTTAGAAAACTTCTTTGGCGGACTGTCAAATCAATCTTTCAATTTCCAGCATCAACCGGTGGCATTCATTTGCGTTGTGGCCAATCATCCGGTGGAAGTGGCAATACATTATTTGATCTCAGTTTAAGAGTTGGAGAGTAAATTCCTTAGTCATTAAACATATTCTATATCCTTGATTGCTTTCAAAACCTTCTTTTCCGGTAGCATTTAAGGTTGTTAAGTCCTTCTCCCATAGAGAGAAAAAGTCTTCTTGAAGGCCTCATGGGAGGTTTGATAGAGAGAGAGTATGAATACCTCTCTTGGCCCCTTGTTGGGGTATTGTTTTCTAAAGGTTCTTTCATTGGTAATAATATGAGAGGAATATGCATATCCTTAGAATAAAAAGTCATATTTATCATCGTGAGGAATTATGCTAAATATTTACATATATGCAAATAGATGATGTGTAATATGATTTTCAAAAATGTGACTTAGGACATATAATTATAAAAATGTCATGTTACATGATTTAATAACTATAGAAACAAGAAAATTATCCTTGTAGCCCATAGGGGGTTCGATAATTCATGCAAGTTATAATAAACAAAGACTTATCCCTTTAGGGAGATGAGATATATGCTCTATTGTCGATCAAGTCAATGAAGATCTGAATATGAGTTCTCTCATTATGGAGAAAATCTCAGGAGTTCTGACTCCTGCCTAGGTGTCAGGTAGGGTTAGGCCAGTATAAGACTGATCAGGGTGATCTCCTCTCTGAGTAGAGGATAAAGGGTCAGGTTATTTCCTATACAGGAGGAAATTCATACTTCATGTAAAAACATGCATCATTGTAGAATGATAATTAGAACATATTGATTCAAGATATTTGATAAAGAGAACTTATCTGACAGGCTGTAATCAGTCTTGGAGACTTCTCATAATTATTTAGATCCATACAGACACACCCATATAGAATAAGAGCATAGAATTATCTTTCATTACTTTAAAACTGAGTAGGACACGCATATAGAGTCCATAGCGACAAAGGGATTAATTCCTTTATGAGCTCGTTTTGACAATACTCCTCAACCTCTGATGTAAGAAAGATGGTAATCCTCAATTTCTCAAGTGGCATTGGTGCTTAGGAGAATTCCAGCTTCTATTTAGGAAATAACTGATTGAGGATATAATCCTGTTTGGGAAAATAAAGATTTCGTGCAACCTTTAAAGAATCTTCCTGTTTGATTAAGAAGCATCTTCATAAATAGGTCATGATTTCTGAAATAAAGTAAATTTTCCTTGTAGAGATGGATAGTTGGCATTCTCTCTTTTGGGGAAGTTAGTGGCTTTCGGGTTGTCATTTCCATCAAGAAGATTTTTCCTCCTATGTGGGAAGTCCTGAGTATATGGCCTTCTCCAAGTGAGATGTTTGATTAGCTTCCCCTCTGGGGGTACTCATGCAGTAGCTCCATTTGGTAAGATGTTATAAGAGAACATCCCCTTCTCAAGAGGAGAGCTAAGTATTATCACATATATAAAGAGAAAAGCTTCAACAGAGAACGTCTTCTTTTCAAAGAGAGACTCAACACTTGTCTTCCATAAGATAAGAACACTTTATCGATTGTATAATAAAGCAAAAAGAGATACGCACCTACTGATAATATTTTTCGTCATGCTTAGAGCTCCATGTAGGGTAAGAGCTTCAAAAAAGAATAACTGGGTAGAATTCTAGGGTGGAGGCTTCCTGGCAGGATTTTTCCTGACTGACTATTTTAGTAAGGGAGTCCGCTTGACATCATCTGCTTTGAGGTACCTGTGTAATACATACGAGAATCTTCCTATCTAGGCTTGTTTATATGGTACTTATACTCTCTGCAGCCTCTTCAGAGGAGGGAGAATTTACAAACTCCTCTTAATACTTAAAAGAGAACATAGAGGTGCGTTAGGCATCATTTTGCCAAATGTACTTATCCTTCATGATCGCCTCAATAGCTCGGGAGTCTTCCAAGTGGGGAATCTTCAAAGCTTACATATTAAATTGAGCCACATAGTCACGTAGGCTTTCGCCTCTACTTTAGACAATAGTTTCCAAGTGGGGAGTTTCCCTTCTAGTTGAGATATTTAAGATAAACCTCTGAGCGTGTGTAGAAATCAACAACCATTTGAAACCTCAAAACATAATCTCTAGGATCAGTTATGCCATCGCAAGTAGGAAGAGTGAGTAATTAAAATTCACTAGGCATAGGCTCCTTTCGGACTGCCTCAAAGAAGGGTGATTGGGGATTTACCATATGATCATACAACTTTCTTCTGCTGGCTCTTTAATTTTTTACTCAAGAAATTCTTAAAATTGTTTTCCCAGCTCACTGAGATTTGATGACGAGTGGTAGAGGGTTTCCTGCCTGGCAGGCGTTCACAACCAGTATCCCTTCCTGGAAACTTTCAGATGGTGCCAGTCAGGATCGGTCTCCACATAAAAATCTCTAACTCAAGCTTTCCTTTTCTCTTGCCTCTTTTTCAACATCAGTCAAATAATCAACCTCTTTTAGAAACTTAGTCGGTACATGTACTGCATGTGATTGTTCATAGCCCATCTCAAAGGATCTTTCCACTTCTTCATTTCCCACTAGCTTATATTTTCTTTTACTGGATTTATTTGATTTCACTATTATAGAAATCACAAGCTCTTTTCAAAAGAAAAATAGATGTAGCAATAATAATGACAACCCCATATTTTTCATGCAACCCAATAAAACAAAGATTCAATACTTCTTCCATCGTCACCCCAAATATCTTTTGATTTTCAGATGGAGAAAATATGGAGAACAAAGAGAAGATCAAATCACAACTTGCAAGCTTTTCTTTTGCTTTTCGGTGGAGACAATGCAAAGAGAATGAAGGAGAAAGCACAATCATAATGATGTACACTTGCAAATCAGTGGCATAAATGATGAAAGAAATTTCAAGGGAAAAAAGGATAACCTTTTTTAAGCTACCAAGATCGTCATAACCTTTGGAGCAACAAAGATCATCCTCCTTCCCACAGACGGCGCCATTTGATGGGTTCGTAACCTTTTGCCTCAGCTCAACATGATCAGCAAATCCATTTCTACAAAAAAGAGAAGAATACTTAGTAAAGGAGGGCTTGGTGTGCCTTAAGCCCCTCCGATGCCTCAGTTAGGATCGGGTCCCCTGTGGGGTGATTTATATGAAGAAGAGATGTGTTGCTCTAAGGAGCATGATGTTGTTGAAGAAAAATGGTGTTTTTCATGGTTGAGAGAACGTGAGTGTGGAGAAGAAGAAGTAAAAAAAATAGAGAAGAAGACATACCCATATTTCTTGAAGCATGGTGCTTATAAAATGGGGTTGGTAAAAAGTAAATGCCATGTGTCAGCGTCTCACAGGCAGGGAGGAGGCTGGTGTGAGTGGACGTCACGTGTCGGCGTCTCGTAGGCGGGGAGCCCTACTGGGAGTGATGGCTTGTCAAGAAGTGGCAACCAGCTGCGTGATGGGACGGTGATTTGACAAGAAGTAGGCGCCGGTTGAGGACTGTTTGGATCTCGGGGCGAGAGATTCCTCCTTGAGTCAGACAGGTGGATTCCTCCTTGAGTCAGACAGGTGAGATTCCCCCTGGGTAAAACAGTTGGACAGACGGGGTTCTCCCTGAGTGCACCAGTCAGAAGGTGTGAAGTACTGAGAGGTCAAGATCCCTTATAAGCAATCGTTGCAAGGAGGAGTGCTATAAGAACATGAGTCAATCGGTTAAAGGCAGCTGACATGTCATATTGATTGACCTTACTTTACACGTGTCACTATAGGATTCGTAGGGGATCTTTCCTATGTCATCAACTGGTTCCCAATCTTCATCAATGTACATCGGATCCTCATAATTAATCAAACCATCAAATATATTTGTAGCTATACTTACTGTATTAGCCTTTATAATCGATTTAGTTATAATTAATTAATTCCTTTATAATTATTGTTGGGTGTTGTTTAGGCTTTGGCCTTGTTCCTCACCCAAAAAAAAAAAAAAGACACAATAACCCATGAGAAACACTTTAAGTCTTAATGTTGGAGATGACTGCAAGCAACTCTAAAAGAAAACAACCATCATAAGAAGTTCTTCTCTTCCATATGTAGATATCTTATACTGTTTATTGATTGGTGTTTTAACATACAACAATTTCTTTGTTATAAAACATAAATTAAGCTTAGTAAGTCAATACAAAAATTGAGATGAGAAGGAGAGATATTTGCTTGACTGATTAGAAATTAAGTTAAGAAGAGAAAAAGGTGTTTCCATCAAAACCATTTAAGATACGATAGAGACAATTACCGTGACCGTGGATATAGATTTTCCACCTGAATCGAGAATGGCAAGACTCCTCGGTGGGAAGAATGGAAATCGTCTTCCAATGATGATTAGGGTAAAGACTTAAAGCCTCCATATCCCATGTCGCTCCTGCTTTTTCTTGTTTTAGTGAAGTAAAAGTGGAGAAATTAAAGACCATAAGCACTCAATAATCATTCATCATAGACATCCAAGTAATTAATGTAGGTACAAGTAGAGTCATTGGTGGTGGAGGAATAAATTTTGCAACTAACACTTCATCAATGGAGGAGTTGTAGAGAGAAGATTGATGAATCAAGAAAAAAAAAAGCATTAAGCTAAGATTTGAAAAAAATAAAGCAAAACCTATTATTTGGCCCCTAAACTTTTCAACTTTTTCACACTCGTTCCTAAATATCTATTTTGCATGATTGAGTCCCTCAAATATTATTTTTCAATTGATTGAATCCTTTGGTCAAATTTTCAGTTCCTATATTTTAATACTCTATCTAATAAGTCCTTATAAAATATATAATTATACCAAATAAATCCTTACAATTTTTATTTTAGCCAAATAAATCCTTGTTTTAAAATTTTTTAACTTAATAATTAAAATATTAAAGCAAATGTTCTTTCATTATTTTTTTTTATCTAATTAAAATATAGATAATCAATTTCTAAAAAAAGTATTAATAAAAATGTGTATAATTAACAATATATATATATGTATGTATGTATAAAAACTAATTGAAATCACAGATTTATTAATTAAATAAATCCTTGTTTTAAAATTTTTTAACTTAATAATTAAATTCTTAAAGCAAATGTTCTGTCATTATTTTTTTTATCTAATTAAAATATAGATAATCAATTTCTAATAAATTTTTCTTAATAAAAATGTGTGTATATATATATATGTATATGTATAATTAGTTAAATCTACTAAGCATTTGTAGGCCCATGTGTCAGAAAATGAGTTACACTAACGGACGCATCAACTGTCCGCTAAAGAAATTTTAGTAGAGGGTTAATTTTGTTAACTTTTAAAATATTATAGGTAAAATTGACAACAAAATTAGAATATAGTTTTATTTGCAAGCGGTACAAAAATTATGGTTTTTATGTAATTTTTCCTTATAAAAAGGAGAGAGAATCCATGAATTTTATTAAAAAAAATAATCATTTTTAGTACAAACATGTATATATATACAAATAAAATTATAACCATTAGATTAATACTTATTTAATAATAACCATTGATGCAGATTATGGGTATTGATATACAAGAATAATCAATGGTTGCAATTAAATAAAAAAATAATCTAACAGTCCTAATTTCGTTTGCATAAATACAACGTTTACACCATAGCAATAGCCTAAAAGAAAATATTAGGACATGATATAGCATGATACGTCCTCATTAGCACATGTGATTTTTTCACGCAAGCCAACATGTCAACCACATGTCATTATTACCAGCCAAAAAATAAAGGGAGAACCCATAATAAAGCCCCAAATTTTGCACTTTTTTTTATTGAGCTCCTCAATTTTTATTATATTTTATTAAGCCCTCCATCTTTTATCTTTGTATAAATTAAGGATAAATTAGACTGAAGCAATGAAATTGTGCAACAATTCAGGTTTTTCGTTGCTAAATATACTATTATTAAAGGTTTAGAGATATGTTTTGTGAAGAATGAAAGGAAAAGGGTGAGGTAAGGTATAAGGAAAAATGTTCATGGAAGTTATTTACTTCAATTGATAATTCTAATGACACATTCACTATTAAAACTTCTGACATCACAATTGTGATAGAGTAAACAGAATTTATTTTACAATTTCATTACTTCAGTCCAATTTATCCTTAATTTATATGAAAATAAAAGATTGAGGGGTTAATAAAATATAATAAAATTTGAGGGGCTCAATAGAATAAAATTTTAAAACTCAGGAACTTCAAAATGAATTTATTCAAAAATAAATTTAGAAATTATCATGGGATTAGAATCAAAGATTAGAGAATTTTTAGTTACGAAATAAAAGTTAGATACTTTACTGATAGATGGTTAAAAATTTGAGTAAATGCAAATAACTCCAATTAAATTGTAAAATAAATTTTTGTAACGATGATCTATAATTTTTTAAAATACTCTTATTAGTTTTTTTACAATTGAGTTCTATGTATTTATAGAACACCTCTTATTAATTCTAGTCCCTTAATTTTTAATAATTAAATACATTAGCTATCA